>AYEL01055620.1:0-62109 GCA_000484575.1 Olivierus martensii
ATGCCAATGATAGTCTTATTGATACATTGTAATTTAACATTTAATTCATTCAAATTTAGGCATAATGTCTGCCGAAAACATTAATTTTGAGGTCCATTCAGTATATATATATATATTCCTATAACAAATTATCTGGCACGTTAGTATATTAAGAAATATAACTTTTTAAATTTTTGGCACGCCAGCAGAAAAAGGTTCGCCACCCCTGCTATATAGTAATGCATATCCTGACAAGTACATTCAATTTTATACACGACATTATGTTCATCTATCGGAAGTTGTGTTTGCCTACTTATGTTATTTTCTTAACTTGGAACTTCATGTTTGGTGCTATCCCAATATTAAATTTTTTAAAAAAACGACATTATGTTTATCTATCGGAAGTTGTGTTTGCCTACTTATAAATGTAATTTTCTTAACTTGGAACTTCATGTTTGGTGCTATCCCAATATTAAATTTTTTAAAAAACTCCCTCTCTTTGTAAAATATATTTTCTTCATATAACATTGCAAAATATACCTTTTTATTTCTAACTGTATTGTCTAACGTCGCACTGAATTGCTTATAATCTGTTTACCATTTTTTTAATTGCCAATGTGGGTAATCATTTAGCATAAACTTCCTATAAATTAAATCCAGTTCCAATTTCCGGTCCGCCATATCAGTGGTTGTACGATTCGTTTTTTTAATATCCGAAAGAAATAAATTTTTCTTAATAAATTTTGGAGTATTAAAGTAAAAATTTAACAGCTTAAAATTATTTTGTTCGTTCCAATATCTCTTAAATTTTATTCTATTTTTTTGTTTTAACAAAGTAATATCTTGATGATTAATTTTATTTTTAGAGCTGTGTTCTATGGTAAACCTAATATTTTCACTATATGAATTAACATAATCTAACAATTTTATAGTATTTACAATATTTGAATCTATTATGCACAGAACATCATCAACGTACAACAAATTGAACACCAGGTACACCAGAGCCACAAATTGAACACCAGGGTATTTTAATATAAACTTATTCAATTCTATTAAAACTATTTCCGCCAATTTTGGACCTATTACGCTATCCATAATTTATTCCATCCATTTGCTTATAAAACTTATTATCTATTTTTACATAATTATTGTAGAAGCAGTATTGTATACCGTCAATTATCCAACCATATACTTTCAAAGTTGTTAATGTATTAATCATCATATTCAATTTAATACTAGGGTACAAATTTACTATATCTAAAGATATTAATGAATAATTATCCGGGATTACTATATTACGTAACTTTGAAATTAAAAAAGCCATATACTGTACTTTCAAAGTTGTTAATGTATTAATCATCATATTCAATTTAACACTAGGGTACAAATTTACTATATGTAAAGATATTAATGAATAATTATCCGGGATTACTATATTACGTAACTTTGAAATTAAAAAAATTCGGTGATCGGTACCAAAGTGGTTTTTTAAAATTCGGCTTAATCGGAACGAATTTGGAATACCTGGTGTGTTCCAGTACAATAAAATACTATAATTTGTTTTATTTTATTTTATTTTATTTCTTTTTACAGAATTGACAATCCTCTACAATTATCTACAAAGAATTGTTTTTCTTTTTCTCATAATAAGAAGAATGTGAAATACTATAATTTGTTTTATTTTATTTTATTTTTTTTTCTTTTTACAGAATTCACAATCCTCTACAATTATCTACAAAGAATTGTTTTTCTTTTTCTCATAATAAGAAGAATGATTTTGTTAGTTTTTTAACATAGAAACGATATTAAAAAAAGTAAAAACTTTTTATTTTTTTATAATTGCTAAACAGAAAGTATTTAAAATTTTTAAAGTTGATAGATTTTTCTCTGATTTGAATTTTCATAATGTTTTAATAATTAGAACTTTCAATAAAATTATTAGAAATACCATCCATCAGATCACAGAATCCGGCCAGAAATCAATTTTTAATCAATTTTAAATGATATTTTAAACAAAGTTTTCATTAAAAATGCCATAATTATATGATATATAATATATATAATTGAGAAAAATGAATTCAAATATAGAGATATATTGTATTGCTCAGCTGATTAAACCTATTAACTCTGTTGCCAAGATATTCAATGTGCAAATAGTCGCTGACTGTTGTTGCCAGTCGAATAATCCCAAATCCAAAATTCAAATTCTTCTCGAAAAGGTTTTCGCAATTATTTTGGAATGCTTTTGGTGGTTTAACTTCGCATTTTATTTCTCGCTTATATTTCAAAATGGAAATATTTGTAAAATTGGATTCAAAATTTTCGGCCAAGCAACCGACTTAATTATATATGTGACTATCATTGGATTTCTAATTTTCAGCATGTCACACAGTTTCCTCAGTAGAAGGAAACTTCATTCTTTCTGCAAGACACGTTCATATAAGGGAGAATCTAAACGACTTCAAGAGATCGAATTATTTTCAATCCAAGCATTAATTGCTATTTTTATTGCTTTCTTATATAGTAATTATTTTTTCGAATTAATTATTTATCCATTCATAAAAAAACGGATTCCCTCTGAATTGGATGCATTTCTATGCACCATTTATTTTAATATTTCGGTCAATTTAGCAGCAACCGAAATTTTACTGATTGTTTTGCAATTCGTTGTGGTCTGTTGGATTATGTATAAAGGATGGGATGAGTTGTCGAAAGATTTTAACAAAATCAAAATAAATTCGAGATTTCTGAAATTAAAGTTAGAGGACATAATGAACAGACATTCCGAATTAATGTACCAGATTGAAGAGATTAATGAAAATTACGAATATTTGTCAGCAATTATTTATGGATTCTTCGTGTACGAAATCTCTTTTTGCATCTGCATTGCTACATTTAGCCAGCAAGAGGCTTTCATAAAATTAAATACTGTCATATTCAGCTTGATGTATGCTGCTTCTTCTCTTACAGTTAGTTATTGTCTCTCTCGTTTTACTGCTAAGGTAAGTTGCTTTAATAATTTAGAATTTTTAAATGAAGTAAAAACTTTCATTTTAGATATTTATCGAAAAAACAATTTACTTTTCTATAGATATATGGCAGTTTTAAGGAAATGGAAAAATTTTCATCTACAAATCTAACACTATGCGATAAACTGAAAGTAAGTTTAATTTTCAAACACAAAATATTTATAATTCATTCTGGTATAAATTTTAATATTGATATAAATTGATATAATACAAATTGAAATAATATGATCTTATAAAATCTTATAATTGCTTATGTTTCATTATTTTTATAATTAATAATATATTTTTCATATTAATATGTTTCGTGCGTAATATTTTATATTATTAAGAATGTCTTTTCTGGCAGCTGATCGATTTTATGAAGCAATTCGAAAAAGTGCCCATCGGAATGTCAGTTGGAGGATTTTTCCACATTAAAAAGAATTTCATTATGAGAGTAAGATGATTTTCTTTGAGAACATTTTTGCTTTTTATAATTTATCTAAAACCTTTTCTTAATTTTAGATAATTGCTGCCGTGGAATCATTATTGTCTGGTTTATCTTCTTTAGCAGAAGAGAAAAATAAAAAGCTCTGTTCTAATAATCAAATAGCTTCGAATGTGACAGATACAAGCACATTCAATTATTCTCTCGGTCTACAGTGATTCTTGTAAAATTATTTGATAGTCCAATATGCTATAAAATTGTTTGATGCTATATATAACATTATTTGTTATGCACTATAAAATATGATTGTATCCGAATTGCAATTTATATGTAAAGGTTTTGCTGATGTTCGGTTTATTCTATTTGTTTTTCGTCAATTTTGCAATGCATTGTCATATTATTATTTCAGAAATGCTACGAATATTTTAATGAACTTCTTGCAAATTTTTATGTCAGATTTAAAATATATCTTTAGTGTTTGCTTTCTTTATTCTTTTATAGTTCATTCGTATGTTAAGTAATAAGTTTTAAAAAAGTTTATTTATTTATATTTGTATCTTTTTTATTGATATCGAAAGAAAATTATTTCTTTTATTAATTAATATGCAATATCAGCGAATAATGGCAATTATTTAGGTGATAGTTTCAATTATTTGTTGAATTATAAGCCAATTTTTTATGTTTAGAAATTGATATCCAACTGTATAAATAGCTAGTATAAAAAAGTAATTTTAATTTGAATTAAATTGAATATATTGAATATTAAACTTCGATTTATTTATAACTTCTGTGTACATCTGTTACTAAATTTTGAAATACTTTTTATTTGAAAATTTATAATGAGTGGTTAAATCTCATTCGCATTGCAAGTAGTTACTGTAAAACTTTCCACGATGTTTTCGTGTGATTTATGTTGTTGGAAAACGTTTTTATCATTCCTTTTAAAAATTTGTATAATATCGAGGAAACTGAACTGGAAAATTCTCTCATACTTTTTTAAATAGTCGTTTCCTCACACATATTTATATTTAGTTCACTGTGACCAATTGTATTATTTGAACATTTTTGATACAATTATAAGTATGAATTTCAAGAAAAAGTTTACCTAATTTCTATTGAGGTTATTGTTAATAATGGATTTTCATATTATGCCTTTACTGAATGTTAAACAATGTATATTCAATCTGTACTAGATAAAATTTTCCTTGCATTGTGTTGTACCGTATTCCTACCAAATGTACCAAATGAGTCTCATTGTAAAATTACTAGAGTTATTTAAATTTGTCCAGAGTCATAATGGCTGATACAGTCCGTTTCACGAGTCATGGCCGGGGTAATTGCATGCGCAGTAGCAAAGACGAGTCTATGTAATGACTACGGGGATAGGGTATCTACAATGAGGTGGAGTCTGGGCAAGCTAGGTGGCCTTGGTCTGGGATCTGGGGTCAGTGCCCAACATCAAATTCTCGAAAAAAACTAATGCAAGAATGGCTAATGCAGCATAAAATACCATTTTCATCTGATTTGTTAAAACCAGAACTCTACGAACTAATAAAAATGACTAAACCGTGAAATTATAGTTATCGCATTGACAAGATTTTAGCATAAACTAATCATTCTGTCCTCAGACTGCCGCCATACCATCCCGATTTGAAGTCAATTGAATTAATTTGGGCAGATGTGAAGCAATGGGTAGGGAAGCATAATGTTACATTCAAATTGGATGATGTAAAAACGTTATGCGAGAAGCGATTCTCTGAAATCGGAGAACGAGAATAGGCAGCTAAATACAACCACGTTACAGTTATAGAAAAAAATATTGGCAGAATGAAGGAATTGTAGATTCAATAACTGAGGATCTGATATTTAATTTGGGTGATGACAATGACGAAACTGCTACAGATGATGAAGACGACGACTTAAGTGGAATAGAGGAATTATCCGATTAAACATATATTTTCATTGTGTTTTTTATGTTTTCATTGTGTATTATCTTAATATTTGAAGCAAAACGGTATTGAAAGATGCTATCCGATATATTACAATAATTATTATTGCCTCTCCTATTAGTTATACATATGTTAACATAAGTTTTTAATAATTTAAGAAAAAATGCTTTTTTTAATTATAATTCCATTAAATAAATAAGGTTTCCATCAAATAAAAAGCAAAAGCTTTACGTTTTTGTAAAAGAAAAGAGTTAAAATCATTGTAGAGAAAACATATTAAAATGTCTTGAATGAGCCGATCTTTATGCCATTCAGAAACACATTATTTTAGAAATATATAGGTAAAATTAAAGTACTGTACGAGCTAAAAGTGTATCTGAGGTCAACAGCGTAAACCTGTTTAAAAACTCCAGAGCCCCATTCCCTTACTGCGCCATGACTCGTGAAACGAACTGTACATTGTTTGAACCAGTTCTGAGTAGTTTTGGAGAACGCTTTACGGATTCAACTGCGATTCTTCTAAATTAAAATATATCGCAGTTCCATGCTGTCGACATCGTTGAAAAGCCACATTTAACAATTTTTGTCTTTACTAATTTAAGCATTTTTCTTTTATAATTGAAAACTGTTTCATCTTGCAATATTTGCATATATTTCCATAATATTTATGTATTGGAGAAATTCAAATCCTAAATATTGAATATTTTTCCAGCACGAACCATAAGAATTCCATTTAAATTATTGCAGTTCTACAATATTTGCATATATTTTCATAATATTTATGTATTGGAGAAATTCAAATCCAAATATTGAATATTTTTCCAGCACGAACCATAAGAATTCCATTTAAATTATTGCAGTTCTCAACTCTTCGTCTATGTAATATTGAATTTTCGGTTTGATGGGGAAAAATTTTGGCGAACTAATAACAAAGCAGCATCAAATTATATAACTTACAAGTTAGTATAAACTTTACTATTGACATAAACCAAATGTTGATTAGAATATTACGCAGAATGCATAATCATTATATGTATAGAATTTTTATAATTAATCATTGTATTAATTACGACTATCTGTAATTAATACAATGATTTCTTATAGAAATTCTTATTTTTTGTTAACGAAATTATTAGTGTTGTGCACAAATGAAGCCTGGAGTCGCGAGAATTCGATTCCATCGACTCTGACAGAAATTATTAGTGTTGTGCACAAATGAAGTTCAGTTCGCACGCGAGGAGTCGACTCCGAAGTCTGTCTCTGAGTCTGCGCGAATAGAAATGTAGAGAAAACATATTAAAATGTCTTGAATGAGCCGATCTTTATGCCATTCAGAAACACATTATTTTAGAAATATATAGGTAAAATTAAAGTACTGTACGAGCTAAAAGTGTATCTGAGGTCAACAGCGTAAACCTGTTTAAAAACTCCAGAGCCATTCCCTTACTGCGCCATGACTCGTGAAACGAACTGTACATTGTTTGAACCAGTTCTGAGTAGTTTTGGAGAACGCTTTACGGATTCAACTGCGATTCTTCTAAATTAAACTATATCGCAGTTCCATGCTGTCGACATCGTTGAAAAGCCACATTTAACAATTTTTGTCTTTACTAATTTAAGCATTTTTCTTTTATAATTGAAAACTGTTTCATCTTACAATATTTGCATATATTTCCATAATATTTATGTATTGGAGAAATTCAAATCCTAAATATTGAATATTTTTCCAGCACGAACCATAAGAATTCCATTTAAATTATTGCAGTTCTCAACTCTTCGTCTATGTAATATTGAATTTTCGGTTTGATGGGGAAAATTTTGGCGAACTAATAACAAAGCAGCATCAAATTATATAACTTAGTATAAACTTTACTATTGACATAAATCAAATGTTGATTAGAATATTACGCAGAATGCATAATCATTATATGTATAGAATTTTTATAATTAATCATTGTATTAATTACGACTATCTGTAATTAATACAATGATTTCTTATAGAAATTCTTATTTTTTGTTAACGGAAATTATTAGTGTTGTGCACAAATGAAGTTCAGTTCGCACGCGAGGAGTCGACTCCGAAGTCTGTCTCTGAGTCTGCGCGAATAGAAAAACAAGTTCAGTTGATTATCCATATTTGTTTTCTCATCAACACAAATTTCTTAAATTAAACGAAACTATCATTATTCCTGAAACATTAATCGTTTTCATAACATTAATATTGAGATTAATGTTATATATTTTAAAAGTGTCATATGTTTAATAAATAGGATAATTTCCCGAAATTTTTTTGTGATGGAATTTTTTACGGCAATAATAATTCTAGATGAAATGCTTTCCCAGAAAAATAGATGCATATTTTCTCCTCCTGTTTTACAAAGGGAAGAATGAAATTTATTATATAATAAACCTCAAAAATTAAAACTTAAAGTAGAATTAAAGGAAAAAAGAGGAATAAAAACATATGTTCGTAACTTTATGATGTCATTACATATATATAGGGCATTTCCTCATAAATTGTGTCTGTAATTGTATCTTCCCCGCAATATACCGTAGTTTGTATGGGCTGCATCTTGCACTAATTCCGAGGTACCGTGCTTGTGCCATTGGTCAGTATAAGTGGGACAGTTTGTTTTTTCATATACTAGAGGGCTTCAATAACTCGACTACATACCTTCAATACACTAATTACATTTTCTCCACGTAACGAATATTAAATAAATTAATCAAAAACAGCCAGCTTACTGGGAAGTGGTAGGAATATAGCAATGGTGCCTTGATGGAAAGTACTCAGAATAAGGTAAAAAAAACACATAAAAAGGTTGCTGTTCAGGACTAAAATTTTGGTGGTCGATTTCAATTATATACACCATTCGCATGGTTAAGTTTCTGCACCAACAGATCTTTCTTCTCATGTATTGCGTGCTTTCATGGAATGCACAAATCTTTTCTAGGAAGGGATCAATTTAAAGGCTAGATTCGGGTCCTATCAGAAAAAACCGGAAATAATGAATAGATCAAAAATAAATGTGTCGTTGTTGATGTAAACACGACAAGGCAGTTCATAATCTTTACACATTTTGATATCAAAGGCATTAGACAATTAAACAACGACATTTACCATCACGTCTTAGTTCTACACATATATTCATTATTTTAAATCAAATTGATTTCAATCTCAATGATTTAAATAGTAAAAGATGTATTATTATTTTTTCAAAAATACATAAAATTATCGATTCAGTTATGACAAAAAAATGATTTCTTTTTGCTATTACAGAAGAGCATAACTCTTTTTGTCGTAAGAATTTTTGATAAAAGAATAACTAGGCTTACATCTACTTTTTTAGCCAAGTATTATTATTGCATTGTTATTTTCATTTCTGTTTATTAAATGTGAGGGAAAACAGTTTCCTTTCTGTTCATTACTGTACGGATATATTTTCATCTCATGCATGTACCTAAATCTGTAATTTTATTTTTATAATGTTCATTGTTCTAACATTGTATTTACTAGTGGGTAATAAAATAGCTAAAAAACTTGTCGAATATTCCATATTTACTATAGGAAAATGAAGTTTTGTCCTTTCTATATATTTTGCAGGGAATAGATTGCTTTCCGTGTTTTTTCGAGTTAATTATACAAATAAACTAATTTTTTCAAAAAATATTGACTATCATTGCCAATAGATGGCGAAACCAGCGTATGGGAATCGACTCCACTCGACTCCTTCGACTCTCAGGCTTCTGGAGTCGAACACTCGCGACTCCATTCGCAACCCATCACTAGAAATTATGAACAAGTAAATTTGAATTGTTTGTTTATATGATAATTATTTAACCGTTATTTTCGTATATGATCATCAGAAATTAAATGAATGCACTTTTCATTGAATTACTATAGATGTTTTCTTTTATGAATTGTGATTTTTAACAAAATTTATTTATATAAATTATAGGATATTTTGTTAAAAAGTATACTTTGATAAACTCCTCTTTAATCAGTAATTAAATGATTATGTTTTGTTAATTTATAATAACTCATTATGTCACTTACATTGTAATAAAACTGTAATGTTTTGTAACAAAATATAATTATTATATTTAAATTTCCGTGTAAATAAAATAATTATATGTAACTAGCAGATACACCGGCATTGCCCGGGTTGTGATTGTTGTTATTAATCGTTAAAGATTTCTTCGTAGTAATTTGACTGCGCCGCTTAACGAATTTTGTTAAGTTAGATCCAGTCTATAGCACCTCTGGAATCTTAAGGAAAATTATTTAAGTTCGATCCTGTCAAATATTTTATAAAACAGTGTGTTAACTCTGAAGAAGAAAAAAAGCAGGGTCGGTTAAGCCGTTAGGAGGCGCGATCAACGGCTTTTTCGATAGAATGCGCCGACCTATCGTTAGGAACATGTTAAAAAATAAAAATTTCGAGTAAATTAACTAACTCAAAATATAGCCTATAGCAATTCTGTAACGGTAAGGAACATTTAAAAAACGATCAGGGCCGCCGAGAGAAATTTTCGGGCCCGTGACAAAAGTCTATGGTCTGGACCCCACTTAAAAAAGTGCATCAGTTTGGTTTAATAAAAAAAACCATATAAAACATTAAGCATGTATTTAAAAAAGGCAAACAATAAATTCAAAATTCCATACATTACATACTATATTATATAAATTTTATAAAAAAAGTTTATTTTGGTACGACTGCTTTAGGTGCTGTGTCTGCGAACTATCGGACACGTTATGTGACACTTCAGGCCCGATGGTCGGGCCCTCTTCGATGCCGGGCCCGTGACAAAAGTCACGGATGTCACCCCCTCTCGGCAGTCCTGCCAGGGATAGCCAAATTTTATGTCACTACAAATCACATAGGAGAATCTCAAATACTTGAGATCCACAATCAATTTCTTTCCATGTCAATGAGAGTTGTATCAATTTTTTCGATTAATCTTAACAATGGTTTCAAAATTTGTTTATTATATATTTTATATGCATTCATTTCGTACAGATAAATATTACTTTTTATAAAAAATGAACAAATTACAAATATATTATTTTTCTAAATTAAATAAGAATTTGCTCCATGTTAACTATTGATTTTCAAGATATGAAGCCACATTGAATGTACCAAAGAATTGCATGCAGCCATGAACTGCAGTTTAACTACCGTGTTTATGTAGTACTGTTTCTTATGCAGTATAAAATATGATTGCATCTGAACTGCAGTTCAGATGCCAAGTTTTGCTGATGTTCGGTTTATCCTATTCTTGTTCGTTAGCTTTGCAATGCATCATATTATTATTTCAGAAATCCTACGAATATTTTAATGAACTTACTGTTAATTTTCATCTAAGATTTAAAATATAACTTTAGTATTTGCTTTCATTATTATTTTGGTAAAGTCACACTTATTTTAAGAAATAACATTTAAAAAATATTTCTTTATTTATCTTTGTATCTTTTTTCTTGATAGCGAAACAAAACTATTTCTGTTATTAATTGATATGCAATATAAATAAATAAAGTTTCAAAATCTCTTAATTTTTTAAACTTTAAAAAAATTAAGAGAATTTGAAACTTTTTATAATTATGAAATATTTAAAATTTTAAATGATAGTTTGCATTAATTGTTGAATTATAAGCCAGTTTTTTATGTTTTAGAACTGATATCCGATTGTATGAATAACTGATATTAAAAAATAATTCTAATCTTTTTTGTAAGTTGAATTCAAAATATTAAACTTCTATCAGTATTATTTATATCTTTTGTGTACATTTTGTTAAATTTTGAAATTCATTTTATCTTTAAATATTTATAATAAGCAGTAAAATATCATATGCATTGCAAACAATTATTGTATAACTTTCCACAATCTTTTTCATGTGATTTATTTTGTTGGAAGACGTTTAAATCATTTTTATAAAATTAAAATATGTATTATAAGGAAGAAATTTAATACATTAAAACCGAATATTTTATTTTGATAATCGAAAATCCTCTCATATTTTTTAATATTCACTTTCTCACACATTTATATTCAATATTTTATAACCGACTGTATTAGTTGAACATTTTTGTTAGAATTATAAAATGGAATTTCAGAATAAATATTTAATTTCTATTAAGATGATTGTTAGCAATGGATTTTCGTATTATGCCTTTCATAAATATAAACAATGTAAATTCAATCTGCGCTAGAAAAAACTTTACTTGCACTGTTACGTATCATATGCGAAATAAATGAAACAAATGAGTATCATTGTATAGTTATCAGAGCTGCTTAATGATAGCACAGAACCATAATAGAGTGATACAAATAATGAAGGAGAAGAATCTATAAATTTGGCTTCAACATTTCTGAACAGTTTTGGGTACGCTTTACTGGATTCACTCCCGATTCTAGATTATAATTTAGCATAGTTGTATGCGGTTGGCATCATTAAAACCTTTAATAATTTTTGTTTTTTATTAATTATAGTACTTTTCTTTTACAACTGAAAATGGTTTCATCTCTCAATATTTTCGGATGTCTTTTTCATGATATTTATGCAATGGACGAATTCAAATCTTAAATATGGAATATTTTTTCAGCACGGACAGAAAGAGTTTCATCAAAAGCTATCATTGCGGATCTCAACTCTTCGTCTTTTGTAATATTGAATTTTTCGTTTTCTGGTGAAAAAATGTTGCGAATTAATCACACAGAAGTATCAAAATATATAATATAAACTTTGTTTTTTTTAATTTTTTGACATTTCTAAATGTTGATTAGAACATTACATATAACACTCACGACTATCCGTAATAAATGCAATGGTTTCTTAGTAAATTTCTTTTTTTTTTATTAATGAAAATTATGAACAAGAAGTTTTGTATTCTGTGTTTATATAGTAATTATTTAATTATTATTTTCGTAAATGTCTGCACAATAAAATATTCAACCGAGATTTATTAGATAAGGGCAGTTTCATTGATTTGTCATTTTCTATGTACTGGAAACATAACAGCGATTTTTAATAAAATTTATTTATGTACGTTATAAGATGTTTTAGAAAAAAATATATTTGTGACTGGAGATGAAAAATGGATCCTATATGACAATGTTGGAAGTGCAGGCAAATTTGGTCTAAACCAAATTTGCCTGCACTTCCAACACTAAAGCCAAACATTCACCATGCTCAGTGTTTGGCAGGATTTTAAAGGCATAATTTTTTATGAGCTGTTGAAAACAAAGAAGCTATCAATACAGACAAATATTGTAGTCAACTGGAAAATTTAAGAAAGGCAATTATGGAAAAATGACCATCACTAGCAAACAGAAAAGGTGTTATTTTCTACCACGATAACGCTAGGTTGCACGTAGCGATGATGACTCAACAGAAGTTAAAGGAGTTTGGCTGGGAAGTTCTCATTCACCCTCTATATTCGCCAGACATTGCACCATTGGATTACTATCTCTTTCGATCACTACAAAATTCTCTACAAGGAAAAATTTATAAATATTGCTGAAGTCGAAAAACACTTAAAATTATTTTTTGAATCACAACCACCAAAATTTTTTGAAAATGGCATCAAAAAACTACCGACTTGATGGGAAAATTATTTTACTGAATAATATTATCTTTAAATTTGAAAATTTTGTTTTATTTGCTTATTAAAAAAAATGCGCGAACTTTCTAGACAACCCAATAAGTCAGGAACTGCCTGTTTTCTTCAATTATAAATAACAATGATTCTAATATTCAATATAAATCTTATGTTTGATCTCATTTAAATAATTATTTATTGATGATTTTAGGTTAATTACAATATATAAGTATCAGATTTTTGATGGTCTGACTTCCAGCAATCTGTATTATGATAGTGCTTATGACAGAAATTTTGTATTAATAAACAGCTGCCATTAAAATTTTGAAATAATGGCAACCACAGACAGATTCTAGGGAGCATTGGGATATATGTCCCTGATTGTTTGGAGAAAAACAAAGAACAAATATATGATAATTATTTAAATTATCAGTAATATAATTATTTGTATTATTGTTCCCCTTGTCATTTTTTTTTGGATCTGCTATTGATGATAATCAATGTTTGTTCAGTTAACTATTTCATTTCAATTCAACAATATTTTTTGAAAAATCTGTTATAAAATCAAATGTCAAAGAAATTTATTTAAAAAAAAATGCATTTGTATAAAGTTTTCTAACTGCATATTTCAGAAGAAATCAAAAATAATCACATCTATCAATATTGAAATATCTATCAACACTTCATTTAAATAGTAAAAAATAGACTCAAAAATTATTGCAGCCAAATGTAACATTATTAGGATTACTTCTACATATTCTATTAATTAAACTCCTAAACATATAATTTTTTTTAATTCAATTTAAATAAAATAGATTTTCATCAAAATCTATTTTATTTTATTTAAATTGAAAACTAAAATTTTACTAAATACTGAAAATTAAAAATACCATCTGCAGCTACTTTTGCCATAGGAGCTAAAATTTTTTAGGCTCAACAAAATAATATAAAGTCAATAAAGGTCAGGCTAAGTCGAAGGCCGGATACTTATAGTGGTCCCGGCTGGTGCGCGTAGCGCGCTAGGAGCCCCGAAGGGGAACACGCCAACGCGACGCCGCGTTTCTCTATTGGCGACGGCGCCTGGCTAACGGAAAACGCGACGACGCGACGCGACGGCCGGCTAACGGAAAAGAACCAAAGTTAGTACTTATAGACCCAAGCTTGGGCCTATAAGTACTAACCTATAACCTATTTTAATAATTTGTAGTTTTAAATTTTTAGAATGTTTATTTTGGAAATTTGAGAGGTCGACGGAACCAAACGTACCGGATCTTCAAATCTGGCAACCTGAACGGCAGGAGATCACGTGACCACAGACCAAGAACATTTCTCGCCAACTTTCGAAGAGGCCGCAGGCCCCGTACTTTTCCGTTAGCCAGAAGGTTCTCGCTGGGCGGACCCACGTAGTTTCGACTTGAAACTACGTCGAAAAACAATTTGGAAAAATCCGACCATAGAAATGTAAAATCTATTTCTATTACTGAGAAATAATCATTTTAAATTATATGAACGTGAATAACGGACAAAAAAGGAGTATCGACAGCCAGGTCTAAAATAGGATTAAATGACAGGAACGAAAGGCTGTCATGGTGACAGCGACCCGAGCGGTAGACGAGACAGGTATTTTATTTTAGCCTGTTTTTTAATTTTTTACTTTGGATTTTTCAGGGTATTTTAATTTAACCTGTTTTTTTAATTTTTTACTTTGGATTTTTTTTGTGCATTCGCCATTATCGGAAGTCAGATTAAGCCCCCCGATACGTCATTTCCGGTCCAGTGCCAAAATTTTAGCTCCTAGGGCAAAAGTAGCGATTCTGCAGATTTACCAAAATTTTATCTAGTAAAATTTTATTTTTCAGTATAGCTGCATCTTATTTTAATAATTTTTCATTGTTGGCCAGATTGTGTTTACAGAAAAACAGACTTTTTATGCAGAGAACTCAGAACTGACTCTGGGATCATACCTTGGAAAATTTTCTTAAAGAATCTAGGCTTAGTCCATCAATCTCCTTCCTTTACAGCCCTGCTGACTCTACATTGGATGCAGACAGCTTGTGATTATATTTGAAATGGCCCTAACTTAATAATGATTGATTTTTTTAAGAACTTTTTGGTACTTAATTAAAAAGTTTTCCTTGTGTTTATTTTATCATAAAAATTTGTAAATGCAAATTTTACTATTAAAAGTGAAATGTATAATATACAGTGTGTCCCAAAAGTGGACAATCAAATGAAGTGAGATAATAGGAGAGGTCACTTCCAATCAAAATAACCATATATGTGGTTATCCAATTGTTGATGATTCAAAAGTTATTTCAAAATTTGTATTTTTTCCTGAAATTGCCTAATGGAATCACTAAAATTATTTCTTCTTCTTTCACAAGCCTTGATTGTCCCATTCAAATGGGGTCAGCATTCTTTATAATAAGAAAGTTAGTTGCAGGATGAAGGATAAACTGTACAAAATAGTAGTAAGACCAGCCCTGATGTATGGCTCAGAGACTTGGTTAGTTAGCAAGTCATAGGAAAGGAAATTGGATGTAGCTGAAATGAGGATATTGAGATTTATGCGTATCATTGTTCGGTGTAACAAGAATGGATAAAATAAAGAATGATTACATCAGAGGTACAATTAAAGTAGGCCCAGTTAGTAGGAAGATCCAGGAAGGAAGATTAAGGTGGTTCAGGCATATAAGGAGTGAGGAATATGTGGATAGGAAGGTTAAGGAAATGACTACTGGTGGGAAGAAAAGGAGAGGAGAAAAGGGGTGGAAGAAAGGGAGGAAATCCAGAATTAGATGGATAGAGAGAGTAAGGGATGGCCTGAGAGAGAAGGGACTGAGGGAAGAGGATGCTGTGGACAGAGCAACATGGAGAGTTTTGCACATACATTTCCATTATCAGCCTCACGTATTTCTCGGAAACTCCTTTTTCAATTTAAATAAAATTGATTTTGATGAAAATCTATTTTATTTTATTTAAATTAAAAACTAAAATTTTACTAGATACTGAAAATTAAAAATTTTATCTAGTAAAATATTATTTTTCAATATAGCTGCATCTTATTTTAATAATTTTTCATTGTTGGCCATATTGTGTTTACAGAAACACAGATCCCAGAGTCAGAGAACTGACTCTGGAATCATACTTTGGAAAATTTTCTTAAAGAATCTAGGCTTAGCCCATCAATCTCCTTCCAGAATTGTGCCCTGTATGTATCTTAAAATCCTTTTCAGGCAGGACCATAAGTCTGTACTGGCACAGTTCTGGTATCTACTCAAGATGTTTATGCTGGCGCAGAGATCGGGTCTGGTCCCTATCATTGCGTACATGATGCATCCTATCAGTCTTCTGCAGTTTTTTTCTAAATCATGGCTTTCAGGTTTGTCGGAAAACAGAGTCTGGTGGTCAAAATTGTTTTCCATAGGGGTAGCGACTTTCTTACAGTCTGACATATTAAAGTTTTTTAACTCATTTTTCAGATAGTGACTTTGAGACAATGTGATGTAGCCTTCTTTGACGTTCTGTTTTATTTCGATGCCCAAGTAATGAGATGCCAATCCTAGATCTTTAGTTTTAAAATTGTTTTGCAGTTTTGCTTTTAATGATTCAATGTTCTGGGCGTTAGTTCCCATGATCAAAATATTGTCTACGTAAACTAAAACATATATCCTTAGGTCATTCTCTGCTTTGATGTATAAGCAATGATCATTGTTAGATTTTGAAAAGCCTTTTTTTAATATGAAATGTTCAAACTTCTCATACCAGTAGAGTGGGGGCTTTTAAACCCATAAATCGCCTTCTTCAGCTTGCAGATATGTTTTTGATTCTGTTGTCCCTTTTGTTCACAGCCTTTGGGTAGATATATTAATACCTTTTCACTTATATCGCTGTGTAGAAAAGAATTTGCATATGTCCAGTTGATATATGAGCCACCTTATGTTCACAGCTATTGCCATTATGATTCTGACTGTATTCAGTTTGACAACGGGAGAATAAATATCTTCAGTGTCTAGACCTTGTTGCTGGAAACCTCTGGCTACCAGTCTTGCTTTATATAATTTCACCTTTCCATTGTCATCTCTTTTTCTTTTGAATATCCATTTGGTGTCAATGATTGTATCTTGGTGATCAGCTTCTTTTACAACATCCCAAGTGTTGTTATCTTCCAGAGCTTTTATTTCTGCTCTGATTGTCTCTTTCCAACTCTCAGCTTCTGATCCTGAAATTGCCTCTTGATATGACTGTGGGTTGTCATCATCTGATACAGTCAGGAGACTCATTTCATAATCTTCGTACCTGACAGGTCTTTTTAAGGTGAGTCTGTTTCTCAAGTAGCAATCATTTCTATCTTCTTCACAATTACCATTATCATTTTCTGTGATCCTTTCAGATGGTTCAGATAGTTGATTTTCCGAGTTTTGTTCTTGAGTTGTTTCTGCATCGTCATCTGTTATGTTCGTCATTATCCTTTGTTTTATGTCAGTTTTATCCGTGAAAAATATCACATTACATAGAATTTCAATCTGTTTCGTTTCAGGAAAGTAGACATGGTATCCTTTCACTTCTTCACTGTACCCAACAAACATGCCATCCCTACTCTTTGGATCAGGCTTCAACCTTTTCTCTTTTGGTACGTGAGCTGCTACTTTAGACCCAAACACTCTGAAGAATTTTATATCTACACTCTTTTTATGCTATAATTCATATGGTGTCAATGATTTTGACTGGGCTTGGTCCTGTTCTGTTCAATACAAAAGTTGCTGTATTAATTGCCTCTGCCCAGAAAGCTTTATCCAATTTCTTGCTGTGTAGCATGGTTCTTGCAGACTCCATCAAGGTTCTCATCTCCTTTTCTGGTATACCATTTTGTTGTGGAGTGTATATTACTGATCTTTTGTGACATATACCATGTTTTTGAAGTACTTGATCAACTTCTTTGTTTACAAACTCTAGGCCATTGTCTTTTTGAATTCTTAAAAGAAGATTTCAGTTTTAATGGTCCAAATAGGCATAGCATAATCTACAATGTAATAAATGTAATTACCTAAACAAATAAAATAAACAGTACCACATGAAAACAAGAATTATGCAGAATAATGGAAAAAAATGCAATATTAAATTAGAAAAGGAAAAAAAAAAGTATCCTTTTGACTTGCAAAGATTATTACGAATTTAAGAGAGAGTTAAATAAATAAAAAAAAAAAACAATTTCCTACATAATAATGACCTAAACATGAAAAACTAAACAAACTGTAATAGTCTTCAATGATTGTTTATTAGAAATATAATCAAATTTAATAAAAAACAGTATGTTCAAACATCTAAAAGAAATACAACAAATAAATTTTTGGCAACCTTAGTATTAAACAAAAAGAATTATCTAATAGTTTTTTATTACCAATAACAAATGAGTATTTCTGCCAGTACACTTGCTATGGAAGAGCCCATTGGTGTTCCTCTAGTTTACATATAGAAAATGCCACTATATTTGTAAAATGAATTTTTGCAGATTAAATGTATCATGTCTGATATAATTCTCCAAGAATAATTATGATGATGATTTAAATCAAATAATAGTAGTATTAATTTGAGAACTGCAAGTTCTAATTTGATACTTGGAAATAATTTTCATAGTCTAGTATGGCTATGTAATATTATTCTAGCAGAATAATATCATTTAATACACTCTTGAATTTTAATAAACTATTAACTGTGTATTAATAATCATTCATAAATGATTTACAAAATTTTACATTTTTCAAGTTTAGTATGAGTTTTAAAAAAAACACAATACAATATTCATAATTTAAAATTTCATAATTGCAATGAAATTATAATTAATATTCTGTTTTGTATTCTGATATATAACTGAAAAGGGATTTAAATATCTGAAAATACTTTTATTTATTGATTAAGGATAAGTTGTCTTATTTATGGTCCTAATAAGTGTTTTTTTTTTTTTTTTGAGTATGAGTCATGTGTTTTCCCAGTGTCCAAAATACTGTTTTATACTAATATTTCTATTTTTATCATTTTTTGAATTTCATCAAGAAACATACATCAGAATTTCAAATTGTAATATGATAACATAGAATTAGGTTTTCATACATTTAAAAATAGTTATAAATCCTATAATTTGCATGAAATGACAGGAAAATAAAATGGCCTTCAACTTTTCTAAAATTCATTGACTTATAACACACATTTTTAAAATAATAGTCAATAAATATTAAAATAAAATAATGCAATATCTCATGTATAATAATTTATATAAAAACTAACTTGTAATTTCTTTTGTAATATATAATATTTATATGTTAACATTTCAAAGAACAAACTGATGATGGTCTGACAGTCAAAATTTGTTCCTGTAAGAAATTAATTTAGGCTGTCAGGCTGTCATCAGGATGTATTGTGTGCTTGACAAAGAAATTAAATAAAAACTAATTCTTCTATGATTGTGTCTGTTTCAACAATATTGATAACTGCTTGTTTAGGAGTTTCAAGCCTACTGCAATTTCCTTATAACATTCATGTCTCCCAAGAATTACAAAATTTCAAAATTTGTGTGTCAAGAAGAGGTATTCTTAGTTATAAATCTCAACAAATAAAAGATATTTTTCAGAAAATTTAACACAGTAATAAAATTCTTACAAATATCATTCACAATTTAAAATTGAATTTTATATATGAAAAACTCATATGGTCCAGTAGGAAATCATAAATCTATGCAAAGTTTAATCATTAGCAATTTATTATAATTTTTTTAACTATTTTTTTTTATTTGTCTTATTAGGCTAATATGATATTTTTATTCTAGTTATGCAATAGCAATTCCATAATTCTCCTCCTCAATATTTTGGCATATTGGAAATATTAGCAAGAATATTGCAAAATTGCAATATTCAAAATTAAGAATAATCTAAACCTAATGGCTTTTACAACTCTGCAAATCCAGAGTTTGGCTTGAGCTCAGGTCTTTTTACTATTTCCAAAAATAAATATCTAACATTAACTATTGTCTACATGACAAAACAAAACAAAAAAATAAAACTACTGAAAACTTACGGTTGTTGTTAGAAGTATCAAATCAGTGTTAGAAATAAATAATAATAAGAATGCTAGAAACTAATTCCAATGAGTTGAATAAATTCCCAAAACAACTAATGTTAAATAATAATAAATGATTTATTAGACTCAAACATATACAAAAAGTGTTAACCAAAGCTTTATTTAAACAATAATAAAGCATAAAAACAAGTTAGCAATAAAAATTGCTTAATCAAAAATTCAAAGATCCAAAACAATACTAAATATAACTTAAACAATAATTACATCTCCACTCTCTGATATAAACTCCAGTAATTTTTGATCTTACAAGAAAGTCAGAAGTCACAAATCAGCTCAACGCAATACAACACCTCACTGTGTCAATTGATGCATGTTTTTAAAGTAGTGACTTTCATAGTCCCAAGCTGGTCTCATTTACGTAAGTCATATAACAAGTTCGAGTTTCTTAGATTACAGAGTAATCATTTCATGTCATCCTCTTTACAATTAATTATGTACCAAATATAAAACATCAATAAGAGATCATTCTTATATTCTCACATCAGATCAGTAGAAATGATTTAGAGTAGATGACAACATAAGCCAAGAGAGTTCGTTGGGAGACGGACTTCCAGACCATAACTCGTAATTTCTAACTGATGAGACGGAAGACATGAAATGTGAGTTAACTCTTAAACTAAACATAAAATGTTAAATAATAATGAAGAGTATAATAAAATAATAATAGGATAAGTCAGAGTTAACTTCTTCACATACCCAGTGTTACTTGAGAATTTCAGATATATAATACAGTTCACGTGGCAACTTTTATGTTATCAAGATGTCTGTAATCTTGTTAGTAATTAAAAATTTTAATTTGTTTACATGAATTTATAAGTTATATTAGAATGAATTAAGATGGCAAATCATACAGGATACTTTTGGCAGCAGCCACTTTTAAAGTGTAACACAGGCTGTCCAATAACCATGATGGACTCAACCAGAAGTTGGAGAAATGTTGTTCAACTGGCCAGGCACCTTATGGATTTATAATAAACCATGCAGAAGTATCATTTCCTATATATTTCATTTATTATAGCATTTGGAATCAATTGGCTGACCATGATCACGATTACATCATGTTGTCGCAATGATAATGTAATGGTTACCTTACCCATTGCTACGTCAGTGGTATATCACAATAACATCAGTAGGTTTTAGATCCAGACTTTTGTGACATTGTTACATCATGATGATATCATAACTCCTTATATTATTTGAATCCATCAACTTTTTGTGTCCAGTTTTACCAGTTGATTTAACTACAGTGGGTGATCGGTTAATGAACAGTTCGGATAATGAACACTTTTTCAAAAGATTTTTATGTTCAGATAACAAACACCTCACAGAACAAACTGTGGGACCCGCAGACTGACGGAATGACAGATCAGCCCGATGGCTGCATGGTAAAGCTGTGGCTTAACATTCTGGAGGATTTAGGGGTCCCACTCCTCCAATTTTTTAGGAGGGATTTGGGCCCGGACCATTGAAACCCATCGGTCCCACTCCTCCAATTTTTCAGGAGGGACCTAGGCCCTGCTCGTTGAAACCCATCCTTCAATCTTCCGGTTGACCCTATCATGGGTGTTGATCAGCCTATGATGATGGCGGCTCTATAAGTGGCCGCCGCCAGATAAAAATATTCCATGGGGATATTTTGGCTTAACTAACCTAATGGAATGACAGGCTTAGGCCTTGCGCATTGGTGGACTTTTGAGTAAGGATAGAAAAACAGTAGTTTTTCCAAATTAAAATGCACTCGGAGACAATGTAAAACAAAAAGATTTATTAAAGGAAAGTAAGAGAGAGAATTTTACAATTTTTTGGTCTTAGAATGGCTCCCATACCAGATTGAGGTCAATAGGTTTGGAGATCTCTATCAAGACAATGCTATTAATCACTTCCGAAAAATCCTGAAGGGGAGAGAAAAGCAATCGGTATTGGACAGATTCTTTATCGGAACATAAACATACACAGTCTTGCATTCATCTATATGTATATATTATTGTTATTACATATAAATAAATGTAGTAAGAAATTATATAAGTTTTTATTTATGTTTTTTGGGTCTCCGGAACAAATTAATCAAATTCCCACAAAAACCTATGGTAAATCGATGATCGGTTAACAAACAATTCAGATAACGAACATTGTCTTGGAACGGATTATGTTCGTTAACTGATCATCCACTGTAGTATGTTATGTTGTGATGACATCATCATAGCAGTGATGTGACATCACAGTGATATCTTGTTATACCATACAATGAAAATGTTTTATGATGCAATCCATTATTAGATCACCATGTCATGTGTCACTACAGTGTCATCTCAGATTCAAACATCACTGAAGGATTTAAATAAAGGCATTTTTGTTGCTATCACAAAATGCCCCCCACTGTGGCAATCTCAATCCAGGATAGTTTGTATTTCCCACATATCTTTGAGAAGTCTCTAGACAAAGTATGGTCTCATAGGGTCAAAACAGTGCAGAAGCCTTTGGGAAACATACATATATTTGATTGATGTATTGAAGCAATGTCATTGCAATATGATGTCAGCATGATGTCATTCATTATTACATTACATTGGCATCATCCTGAATTTGAACAAAATTTAGAAGGATTTATATGCAATATTCTTATCAAAAATTCCCTACCCCCTGGAGACATTCAAAAATTTCATAATTTTCTGATTTCTCTCCATGCAAAATTTCAAGTTTCTAGCATATTGAGAAGTTCCCAAACAATTTATGTGGAAACACAAATATATATAGTCTGTTACTTTGCTGTTTATAGTATAGATCAGTGGTCTCAAACTCAAATTGAGTGCAGGCTTGAACGTTCAGTTCAAATGCTCATTTCATTGTAATTTTTTAAACAAAATTACAATGAAAGGAAAATATTTTATTGATACAATAGTTACTGATAGCACAATGCAAGTTGAGTACAATACGCTTTAAAACTCTACATTGTTATTTTATTAATGTTAAACTGTAATAATTTTCCAACTGTAATGTGTGTTTAAACAAATAACTAAAACATCTCCGTTGGCTGTACAAAATCCTTTGCAGGCTGGATGCAGCCCGCAGGAAGCCAGTTTGAGACCACTGGTATAGATGATAAAAACATGATAATTAAAAGAGAAATATGATAGTTTATGAATAATTTATTAAATAAATTAAATCTTAATTCTTTAATTTATTAATCCTGAATCCCAGGATTTGAAAAGTTCTCAGTGTTTATAATAAAAAACATTAACAAAAGAACCAAAATTATATATTCATCCCCTGAAATTATAATTATAGATCTTTCTCAAATCAATGACATTATTCAAAATGACTTAAATAAAGACAAATTTTTCCCATAAATCCAATGTTAAAATGGAGTAATTGGTTCAAGAGAAAAAATTTCAATTAAGAAAAATAGATATTGCTTATTCTGTACTTATGATATACAGTGATACCTTGGATCACGAATGTCTTGGTTCACGAACAAATCGGTCTACGAACACCATTTGCGAATAAATTTTGCTTCGCTTCAATTCTTTGATTCACGAACACACACACGGAGTGTGTTCGTGAATCAAAGAATTGTTCGTAAAGCGAAGCAAAATTTGGTTCATGAACAAATCTAAATGCAGTTGAGAAAATTGGGTATAAACTCTTTATTTACGAACAAATATTTTTGGTACTTCATACCCTCTTCAGGTTCACATTCAAATACGATTATCGATCTTTTTTTATAAAGTTTCAGAATTCTAATAACTAATTTAAAAAAAGCAAATTCAAAATAAAAAAACAAAAACGTTACTATGGTTACATTGTCTGCTGGAGATGATTAATTAAATATATAAGATTAAAACAAATTAGTATTAAATGTCAAAATAAAATAAATACAAATATATGTTAGTAGACTAAATAACAGCTAGATTTATACTTAACCACTCCCTAACTTCTGATATTTTGCAGTTCGTATTTCCAAGCCATAGGTAGCTCACCACTTTTATCATTCAACAGTTTTTCTTTAAGTTTGTCTCTATGTTATTTCAAGGGTTTCTGCTATATATGCTTGTTTCTTCTTCACAATCTTTTTTACTACACTGGCTTCTTCCCATTCTGTTCGCAGGTCTTGCATAAGCCTCCATTACCAATGCCGTAGTTAGTTTTCCTTTAGAAATATCTCTCCTATTAAGAAAGTAAACTACAAGCACTACAAGCAGTTGAGTGTTAATAAGTATTTTATGTATCTCTCCTATGCTCATCTATTCTTTGATGTAGGGTTCCAGTTGTTACTCCTACGTATGCTGCTTATTGTTGCATTTTCTTGTCCTTTACCGGTATCCTGTATACTCCTGATTTCTCATTTTCAGTCCGAGGGTCTTTTTCGTTTCTTAAGATATTAACAAACTTAAGAGCTCCAACATTATTTAACATCTTAAGAAATGAAAAAGACCCTTGGACCAAAACTGAGAAATCAGGAGTATACAGGATACCAGTAAAGGACGAGAAAACACAACAACAAGCAGCATACATAGGAGTAACAACTAGAACCCTACATCAAAAAATAGATGAGCATAGGAGAGATATTTCTAAAGGAAGACTAACCATGGCATTGGCAATGGAGGCTTATGCAACTGACCTGCAAATAGAATGGGAAGAAGCCAGTGTAGTAAGAAAGATTGAGAAGAAGAAACAAGTGTATATCGCAGAAACCCTTGAAATAACAAAGAAACAAACCTGAAGAAAAACTGTTGAATGATAAAAGTGGCGAGCTACCTATGGCTTGGAAATACACACTGCAAAATATGAGAAATTAGGGAGTGGTTAAGTGTAAATCTAGCTGTTATTTAGTCTACTAACATATATTTGTATTTATTTTATTTTGACATTTAGTACTAATTTGTTTTAATCTTATATATTTAATTAACCATCTCCAGCAGACAATGTAACCATAGTAACATTTTTTGTTTTTTTTTTTGTTTTAAATTTGCTTCTTTTTAAATTAGTTATTAGAATTCTGGAACTTTCTAAAAAAAGAGCTGTTAACATTTGATAATCGTATTTGAATGTGAACCTGAAGAGGGTACGAAGTACCAAAAACGTTTGTTTGTAAATAAAGAGTTTATGCCCAATTTTCTCAACTGCGTTTTAGTGCTTGTGTTTAATTAAGTAATTTTATTTGAAACTTATCTTCATGTATAATATTATCATTAAATAAAGTTAAAATTACAAAATTATAAGAATATACAGGTAGTCCTTGACTTATGATTACTTGTACTTATGAATGTAAATTCTGTCAGTGGTCAATGCATTTGATAATGGGTTTGAGTCCTTGATCAATGATCTGATATATGAAAAGCATCCTTTTTGTATCTGGTTCTTATATTTTTATGTTTGTTAAGTTTATTATAAGAAAATAGAGTGTAATAATAAATATTGGTAATGGACAATCCATAAATTTTGAGCATTTCAGACTTACAGTGGTAAGGTTCAAATCAAAGGGTGTGTCTAAAAATTTGAATAGAAAACCCAAACGTGATCAAGCATTTTCACTGACATTTACCCATCTTTGGTGGTATTTTTGCTCAGAACAGGGCATTGTACTTTGCTGCCAACATGGATACCATCATAACATCAATTGCAGCTCTAATTTATAAGGTTAATTCCACTGACATATCATCTTCCGAAAGTGATAATAGTTTGGATGACAAAATGGATTTTATATTAATTAAAAATAAATGGTTAGTAGACAAAACAAGAATAAATATTATTATATATTATTATTTCATTATCATTATTTTATAAACATATGAACAGCACCATATATTGTCATCAATTTTAATATATTATTTTAATTATATTTAAATTATACTGATTTAACAATTTTGGCTCAATTCCAAAAGATGTTCATGTCGTATTTGTAGACCCTCTTTGCTAATGCAGTTGTTAATCTGTCCGCATGTATATCGCTTTGATGTTCCTTAAACTTTATATCTAAAGCCCTTATCATACTACCTATATATATTTCGTGTTGTTGGAGGGTGTTGTTGTATAATGGTATAGTGTATACCCCAGATCGTTTATGTGGTTGGGTTGGGGGTTTGATGTCCTTTACCATGTGGTACGTGGTATTTAGTCTACTATATGGTAGTGTAAGGTTTTTTCTTTCAAGCGCTTTAATAAGAGATTTCATTAGGATCGAATATGAGACCGATGTTAGATATTGGGGTTGTTCATGTGTATGGGTTAGTAGTGTATCACTTGGTTGTGTAGTAATTCTCTATATGGAGTCTCATAGTGTTTGTATAAAATGGGCTGTGTATCCATGTGTTATAGTATGTTGTACTATGGTGGCAATATTCTCTGTTGATAGGTTGAGGGTGATTGCAGTATGTTTGTATACGTTTTAATAAAAAACGGAATGCCATTGTTTTATAGGTATATGGATCAGGTGATCATCTGGGTATAAAGATGGGGGCATATGTATCTTTTCTGTAGACAGATGTGTAAAATGTTCTATTTTTTATTACAATGTTTACATCAAGGAAATGTATGTTATGCTCAGATTGTTGTTCTATTTTAAGATCTAGACCTAAGGATTGGTCATCAAAGGCAGACAACATGTTTGGTGTGAATGTAGTTTTATCTGATATTATGAATATGTCATCCACGTACCTTAGCTTTAAGTATGTGTGTGTTCAATGTAGGTAAGACAATTTGTTCCTTGTGCCTTATGACTAGTTCCACCATGATACCAGCCATTGCACCACCTATTGGGACTCCAACCTTTTGTTTGTAATAACACCCATTATACATATATACTGAGTTGTATGCTATTAAATGGCAGAGATCTCTTAAAAGACAAGGTGTAACTGCCATCCCTTGTGTATTCTCAAGTAAAACCTATATAAGAATAAGCATGCTGGAGCTAAACTTATGGATGGGTGGAGTTAACTCATATAGGCATGTAACTCTACCCATCCATAAGCTTAGCTCCATCATGCCTATTTTTATATAGGTTTTTAATTGAGAATACACAAGAGATCTCTGCCATTTAATAGCATGTAAACCGAGGTATCACTGTATTTACAAAAAATATCAAACCTGATAAATAATTTAAGTAGAAAATGGCATTCTCTTTTGAATTATACTCACATCATTTGATAATTGTTAATGTTAATAATAGAAATTGTGATCAAGTCTTTGATCATGATTTAAGGAAATCAAATGCTAAATATATTTTTTTTCTCTCTCAGAATTTCCTAAAACTAAGCAAGTACACTTTTTATTCCTTACCTTGTTATTGCTGCTTATTGCTTTTTTGAGTCAGTGTTGTCAAAAATCTTGATGCAGCTTCAATGAGTCCAAGATCCTCATTCAGTTTTGAAATAGACATGATCTGATCTGCAAGACCAGTTTAAAATCAGATTCTTCAAATGTGCACTATTACTGAATTTCATTAAAATTATCATATTGTGTTTAGCATAATTGATAATTTTAACAAAATTCAGAAACATCTTTAAAACAAAATTCAAACATCTTTAAAATCAACTTCCAAATCAAGTTTGTTGCCATACTCTTGGAGTTTCTTTGTTGCTTAGATAATAGGATTTACTTTTGGAGTAGCATCTGAGCACTTAATATCTATGAAGAAAAAAAATGAACTGTTTTCCAGATGCCTTTCATTGTTTTGTTAGCAACTTTTGTCCATACCCAACATGGATCTCATCACAGGTGTGGGCAGACTTTCTTTCTTGTTTTATCTTGCTTTCCTACCAGAACTTATAAGCTGAAGGTCTATTCCAGCATTCATTATGGCTGCCTATATTGGTTAGCTATAAAGTGAAGAATGGGATTAAATTCCAAACCTCCAGATTTTTCAAGGATGATCTGAGTGATTGTCCTTGAAAAATCTGGAAGCTTGGAACTGAATTAATTCCAAATCAACCAGAATGAAGTGCAACACTTGTTCACTGGCTGACTTGTTTTTTTATTATAAATAGATGGAAATCCATTCAGTAGATTCAAATCCATATCCTAGACCAACAAACTGAATTAGAAGTGTTGTTTAGGGCAAGACAACCTTTTATGTATGTGGAATCTAAATTATTTCCAACTTACATACCAATTTATTGATGACCATAGGAGCAACATAATCCAATATAGCAGGAGTGTCAAACTGATGGCCCTTGATGTGATTTTTTTGTGGCCCTCAACATCTTAACATATTCTGATTTTCATTTTAGTTATGTTATGAGATAATAGGAAGTAACCTTCGCTTCAGAGCTATGTCATATACTATGATACACTAGTTTGATTTTAATGAAATGTAATTGCATGAGTTTTTTTTTCGATTGGATTATCAGATGTATATGTACAGATGATACTGATCTTTCAGATTGGTGACATAAATTAAATGCTTTCCTGCAAGGACTACATTGTTTTGTGCAAAATTTTTTTGCTAGAAACAGAAAGCCATAAATGAGAACCTACATTTTTTTTGATAGACAGATATAATGATCAAGTTCCAAACAATCCCTCTTTGAAGGACATATATAAAGAATGCGCAAATGGGCTTGTATAAGATTTATTTGTTGTGTTATTCACTTATTTAAAAAATGTAAGTAGTTATAGTTAAAAATATCTTCTAAGAAACTGCTTCAACTCTTATTACTAGTTATCTAATTACTAAACTAAATTGAAAAAGCACATTAAGCAGTTGAGAATAACTTTAGAATCTTTAATAATAATACAAACGTTTTTGGCTTATTACAGCCATCATCAGGTAACTTTTACAAATAAAATGTTCTAGAACGATCATTCGTTCAAAAAACGTTTTCTTTTCTAACAGAGTTTTTAAATTTGAACAAATTACAAGCAACATCGTAACATATTACGTCATTACGGGATGGTGTTAAAATGTACATTAAGATCATGCTAGGAAAATAACAACATATATCTTTTAACAAATATTACGAGGAATGTTAGACAATGCATTAATAAAATATTACTACATAGCAACATATGGATAAGGATTTACTTCTTGACTATAAATTCCCAGGCTTTAGAAACACCTACCACTTTTTCATTCAATAGACTTTCGTTGTCTTGTCTTCGTAGTATTTCTAATGTTTCAGTTATATATTTGTGTTCTTCTTTGTTTACGTGTCTACTATCTTGGCTTTGTTCCAGAAAACTTCGAGGTTACTAGCGTATGCTTCATTTGCAAGTGCCGTGGTTAACCTTGCTTTTTTGACATCTGTTTTGTGTTCAGTAATTCTTTGGCCTAAAGTTCTTGTTATTCCGATGTATTTCGAAGTTTTACCCTCTTTAGTGTTCAGAACGGGGATTTCGTATACCCCTGTTTTTTCAATTTCACCTAAGGGATGTTTCTCATTTCTTAAAATGTTATATACATTCGGGAGCCGTCTATTAGCTGCTCTTTTGTTTTGTCTTTTTAGCATCATCTTAATGCAGTTATACCTACCTAGCTCGTTTGGTAACGGCACGAATTTCCTTTCCTCTTCTCTACCTACCTGATTATTCATTTCGTTCTCCGTCGTTCCCATTGACTTATTTACTCCCATTACAGCTATGTTAGATAGCGCTTTCTTGACCACATTGTAAATGCCTAGTACAAATGATTTCCTGTAGCCATGATTCTCTCCTATCTTAATGATGTAATTCACTTCTTTGGTTAAATCTTCTTCTTTTTGGCAGTATATGATTACTCTTCTAAAAAAGGACTTAAAAGCAGCTTTCTTAAAATGTATTGGATCGTTGGACCAGTTTGGAATAATAACTGGTTCATAAGTAGGCTTGCGGTACATGGATGTTATTAAACTCTTTCCTTCTACTTTTACATGTATATCCAGGTAGTTGATCTCATTACTGTTCTGTTGTTCTTTTTTGTGTAATATTTGTTAAAAGATATATGTTGTTATTTTCCTAGCATGATCTTAATGTACATTTTAACACCATCCCGTAATGATGTAATATGTTACGATGTTGCTTGTAATTTGTTCAAATTTAAAAACTCTGTTAGAAAAGTAAACGTTTTTTGAACGAATGATCATTCTAGAACATTTTATTTGTAAAAGTTACCTGATGATGGCTGTAATAAGCCAAAAACGTTTGTATTATTATTAAAGATTCTAAAGTTATTCTCAACTGCCTTATGTGCTTTTTCAATTTAGTTTAGTAATTAGATAACTAGTTATGGTTATGTGAATTTATAAAATTTTAATTCAAGCTTTTGTTTTTGTACAGAAAATGTGACTTTTAACACTTAATAGAAAATTAAAGATTCATAGCGAGAAATAAAATTTAAAAAGTATATATAATTAAAAGCAATTATGTGGTAATTATATATTTTTGTAATATATTCATTTGATTACCAATGTTTTTAATTATCCTATCTATATTTCTAAATCCTTACTCCAAAATGTAATTTAAAAAAAAAAATTAAATTAAATGTGATGTGGCCCGGGCAATCTTTCAGGCTCATTAAATGGCCCTTGAATTAAAATGAGTTTAACACACCTGCAATATAGGAATGAATTTGCTCATTTTGATTAATAAATTTGATCTGGAAAAATAATGCAAATGCAAAATGATGTAACTCATGGCATAAATTGGGATTCCTGTACTTATTTTAAGCATGTATTTTTGCATTACAAATCTACTGATAATTTAAGTCACTTTCACTCCTGAATTTTAAATATGCAGAAATTATCAATAGCAACATGGTTAATTTCTCATTCTGCATGTTTCAAAGTTTTCAATTTAAATCTTGCATTGCAATTTTATTCCTACTTTTCTCTTCATTTTGGAATAAATGTAATGAATCAGTAATATAAATCATCCATAAATAGAGTTGTCATAATTTTCTGGACGTAAACCAGGACGCTTATACAGGAGACCTTTTTTAATATGATTTTTCATATAAAAAAAGGTCTCCCATATATTATATTTATTCAATTATTTTATTAAAATAAGAGGAAAATATACAAACAACATTAAAAAACAACTTTAAAAGTAAAAATCGTCGCTTTCTTTCATGACTGGGTCCAGGTTTCGGAGAATCATTGCCAATGTTTAGTCCAATCAGCTGTTTCTTTTGCTCCTCATCTGATTTATTTATTGCGCATGTGCAACATTTGTACCTGTGGCTGCGCGAGTGCTATTTAACACAATAAAAAAATCAATGGAGCTAAATAAAAAATGTTGACAGATATTTGAATGAATAAAATTTGAAATCCAGGACATTATAAAGTCTCGAACAAAATCCCGGACGACTATTGAAATCCAGGACAGTCTGGGCCAAACCTGGATGTATGGCAAGCCTATCCATAAACTAAGTCTCGCTATATCAAATATTTTTTAATCCTCTTTCCCTATTTATTTTTTGTGTCATCAGGCTTAACTCCCTTTGACCATGACATCACAAATTTGAAGATTCCTTCCCTTCTACTTAAAAATCTTTTTCTCTAGTTTTTATGTAAAAAAAATACATAAAATAATGCAAATGAGAATTACTTTGCACAAGTACTATATATATATAATAATTCTAAGAATTTCTATATTTAACATTTTATAATAAATGTGTCTTCTTCATATTCCAAATATGTTGCATTACAATCTTTATTTTTCAAACAATTAAGAATAAGCATTTTTATAAAAAAAAAATTGACTAAAAATTTTTTCAAATGGTTGAGTGTTTTTTACAGCATGAAATCACAATTTCATGAAGTATATATATATATATATATATAATTTATCATCACAAATTTACAACATTCTCCTAACAGTCTGGCATAGTTTAAAGATGCTTCCTTGCAAAAATAAAATTCAAATTGAATCATCATTGATTTTTCTAGAATACAAATGATCATAATAGATTCCAAAGCAGTATATCAAGAATTAATAATGAAATATTAATTATCATTATTCAGTTATTATAATAGTATTTAAACATTAATATAATAATAATAAACTACTTTATTATTTGGATGAATGCAATGAATCAGATAATTTGTTACATGCTTAATTATTCTAATAAAAGTGCATTAATTTTCAGTTTAATGAGATTTTACTTTTCTTGATCTGACATTTTTCATATGATCTTTTTTTCTTTTCTGGAAATGAGAGGTGTAATTTCTACTTTGTAAATTTCTGTACTATTCAATACATCTAAAATGAATTTCTAACTTCAGAACAGAAAGCGAAATTTTTTAACTCAAGTAAAAGCCAATCTCCTCTCTATAAAAATTTGAAATTTTTTGAATACATATATAATATTGTAATTAACTATATTGGAATACAGATGATTTAATAGTTTTACTCTGGAAATAGAGAAGAGTGATATTATTTTATTGCAATTTTAATCAAAACCCTTAATAATAATGTAATATATCTTATAGTTTATTTATATAATATAAAAAAATTAATGATCAAAAATAATAAAAAAATTAAATATGATTAAACATTGATTAAATGTATTTGATGATAGTTTATTTAGAAATGACAGGAACAAGTTTGCATAAAAAAGAATCACAGATGGTAGTCAACATATGGCAAGGTTTAGTTCAAAATCCTGAGGTGGTAAGTCAGACCAGTTGGGAATCAGAAATGCCCAAAAAAAATGGATTGTTCACTATCAATCCTTATTAAGACACTATATATATATATATCATAATAAAGTTAATGAACACACAACTAGAATAAGCAGGCATAAAAAGGATAATTTTGACACATCAGATCATTGCACTTGGACTTGTATGCATATGAATTATATTGAACAATCACTTTATAATTCAAGGACTATCTATACAATATTTTTCTTTGGAGAACTGTTAAAAAATAGCAAAGAGCACTTCTTTTTCATTAAACAATAAATATACATTTTGTTTTCTTTATTTTACCATTTTACTAATTATTTTATATACAAGTATTTCTCAAGTTAAAATAGCATTCAATTCCAAAAATTTTGAACCCACTGTCATAAGTTGGAAATGCTAAAAATTTATGGATTTCTTACTATTAATGTATACTATACTGCAGAGTTGGCAACCGTTTTGTTACTAAGAGTGCATTAAAAATTTTAAAAACCATCGAGGGTGCATAGTTTAATTTTTGAAAAAAAAATCAAATTACGTTTAATATTTGTTAAAAGATATATGTTGTTATTTTCCTAGCATGATCTTAATGTACATTTTAACACCATCCCGTAATGATGTAATATGTTACGATGTTGCTTGTAATTTGTTCAAATTTAAAAACTCTGTTAGAAAAGAAAACGTTTTTTGAACGAATGATCGTTCTAGAACATTTTATTTGTAAAAGTTACCTGATGATGGCTGTAATAAGCCGAAAACGTTTGTATTATTATTAAAGATTCTAAAGTTATTCTCAACTGCTTAATGTGCTTTTTCAATTTAGTTTAGTAATTAGATAACTAGTTATGGTTATGTGAATTTATAAAATTTTAATTCAAGCTTTTGTTTTTGTACAGAAAATGTGACTTTTAACACTTAATAGAAAATTAAAAATTCATAGCGAGAAATAAAATTTAAAAAGTATATATAATTAAAAGCAATTATGTGGTAATTATATATTTTTGTAATATATTCATTTGATTACCAATGTTTTTAATTATCCTATCTATATTTCTAAATCCTTACTCCAAAATGTAATTTAAAAAAAAAAATTAAATTAAATGTGATGTGGCCCGGGCAATCTTTCAGGCTCATTAAATGGCCCTTGAATTAAAATGAGTTTAACACACCTGCAATATAGGAATGAATTTGCTCATTTTGATTAATAAATTTGATCTGGAAAAATAATGCAAATGCAAAATGATGTAACTCATGGCATAAATTGGGATTCCTGTACTTATTTTAAGCATGTATTTTTGCATTACAAATCTACTGATAATTTAAGTCACTTTCACTCCTGAATTTTAAATATGCAGAAATTATCAATAGCAACATGGTTAATTTCTCATTCTGCATGTTTCAAAGTTTTCAATTTAAATCTTGCATTGCAATTTTATTCCTACTTTTCTCTTCATTTTGGAATAAATGTAATGAATCAGTAATATAAATCATTCATAAATAGAGTTGTCATAATTTTCTGGACGTAAACCAGGACGCTTATACAGGAGACCTTTTTTAATATGATTTTTCATATAAAAAAAGGTCTCCCATATATTATATTTATTCAATTATTTTATTAAAATAAGAAATTATGAACAAGTAAATTTGAATTGTTTGTTTATATGATAATTATTTAACCGTTATTTTCGTATATGATCATCAGAAATTAAATGAATGCACTTTTCATTGAATTACTATAGATGTTTTCTTTTATGAATTGTGATTTTTAACAAAATTTATTTATATAAATTATAGGATATTTTGTTAAAAAGTATACTTTGATAAACTCCTCTTTAATCAGTAATTAAATGATTATGTTTTGTTAATTTATAATAACTCATTATGTCACTTACATTGTAATAAAACTGTAATGTTTTGTAACAAAATATAATTATTATATTTAAATTTCCGTGTAAATAAAATAATTATATGTAACTAGCAGATACACCGGCATTGCCCGGGTTGTGATTGTTGTTATTAATCGTTAAAGATTTCTTCGTAGTAATTTGACTGCGCCGCTTAACGAATTTTGTTAAGTTAGATCCAGTCTATAGCACCTCTGGAATCTTAAGGAAAATTATTTAAGTTCGATCCTGTCAAATATTTTATAAAACAGTGTGTTAACTCTGAAGAAGAAAAAAAGCAGGGTCGGTTAAGCCGTTAGGAGGCGCGATCAACGGCTTTTTCGATAGAATGCGCCGACCTATCGTTAGGAAGAAAAAAAGCAGGGTCGGTTAGGCCGTTAGGAGGCGCGATCAACGGCTTTTTCGATAGAATGCGCCGACCTATCGTTAGGAACATGTTAAAAAATAAAAATTTCGAGTAAATTAACTAACTCAAAATATAGCCTATAGCAATTCTGTAACGGTAAGGAACATTTAAAAAACGATCAGGGCCGCCGAGAGAAATTTTCGGGCCCGTGACAAAAGTCTATGGTCTGGACCCCACTTAAAAAAGTGCATCAGTTTGGTTTAATAAAAAAAACCATATAAAACATTAAGCATGTATTTAAAAAAGGCAAACAATAAATTCAAAATTCCATACATTACATACTATATTATATAAATTTTATAAAAAAAGTTTATTTTGGTACGACTGCTTTAGGTGCTGTGTCTGCGAACTATCGGACACGTTATGTGACACTTCAGGCCCGATGGTCGGGCCCTCTTCGATGCCGGGCCCGTGACAAAAGTCACGGATGTCACCTCCTCTCGGCAGTCCTGCCAGGGATAGCCAAATTTTATGTCACTACAAATCACATAGGAGAATCTCAAATACTTGAGATCCACAATCAATTTCTTTCCATGTCAATGAGAGTGTATCAATTTTTTCGATTAATCTTAACAATGGTTTCAAAATTTGTTTATTATATATTTTATATGCATTCATTTCGTACAGATAAATATTACTTTTTATAAAAAATGAACAAATTACAAATATATTATTTTTCTAAATTAAATAAGAATTTGCTCCATGTTAACTATTGATTTTCAAGATATGAAGCCACATTGAATGTACCAAAGAATTGCATGCAGCCATGAACTGCAGTTTAACTACCGTGTTTATGTAGTACTGTTTCTTATGCAGTATAAAATATGATTGCATCTGAACTGCAGTTCAGATGCCAAGTTTTGCTGATGTTCGGTTTATCCTATTCTTGTTCGTTAGCTTTGCAATGCATCATATTATTATTTCAGAAATCCTACGAATATTTTAATGAACTTACTGTTAATTTTCATCTAAGATTTAAAATATAACTTTAGTATTTGCTTTCATTATTATTTTGGTAAAGTCACACTTATTTTAAGAAATAACATTTAAAAAATATTTCTTTATTTATCTTTGTATCTTTTTTCTTGATAGCGAAACAAAACTATTTCTGTTATTAATTGATATGCAATATAAATAAATAAAGTTTCAAAATCTCTTAATTTTTTAAACTTTAAAAAAATTAAGAGAATTTGAAACTTTTTATAATTATGAAATATTTAAAATTTTAAATGATAGTTTGCATTAATTGTTGAATTATAAGCCAGTTTTTTATGTTTTAGAACTGATATCCGATTGTATGAATAACTGATATTAAAAAATAATTCTAATCTTTTTTGTAAGTTGAATTCAAAATATTAAACTTCTATCAGTATTATTTATATCTTTTGTGTACATTTTGTTAAATTTTGAAATTCATTTTATCTTTAAATATTTATAATAAGCAGTAAAATATCATATGCATTGCAAACAATTATTGTATAACTTTCCACAATCTTTTTCATGTGATTTATTTTGTTGGAAGACGTTTAAATCATTTTTATAAAATTAAAATATGTATTATAAGGAAGAAATTTAATACATTAAAACCGAATATTTTATTTTGATAATCGAAAATCCTCTCATATTTTTTAATATTCACTTTCTCGCATATTTATATTCAATATTTTATAACCGACTGTATTAGTTGAACGTTTTTGTTAGAATTATAAAATGGAATTTCAGAATAAATATTTAATTTCTATTAAGATGATTGTTAGCAATGGATTTTCGTATTATGCCTTTCATAAATATAAACAATGTAAATTCAATCTGCGCTAGAAAAAACTTTACTTGCACTGTTACGTATCATATGCCAAATAAATGAAACAAATGAGTATCATTGTATAGTTATCAGAGCTGCTTAATGATAGCACAGAACCATAATAGAGTGATACAAATAGTAAAGGAGAAGAATCTATAAATTTGGTTCCAACATTTCTGAACAGTTTTGGGTACGCTTTACTGGATTCACTCCCGATTCTAGATTATAATTTAGCATAGTTGTATGCGGTTGGCATCATTAAAACCTTTAATAATTTTTGTTTTTTATTAATTATAGTACTTTTCTTTTACAACTGAAAATGGTTTCATCTCTCAATATTTTCGGATGTCTTTTTCATGATATTTATGCAATGGACGAATTCAAATCTTAAATATGGAATATTTTTTCAGCACGGACAGAAAGAGTTTCATCAAAAGCTATCATTGCGGATCTCAACTCTTCGTCTTTTGTAATATTGAATTTTTCGTTTTCTGGTGAAAAAATGTCGCGAATTATTCATAAAGAAGTATCAAAATATATAACATAAACTTTGCTTTCTTAATTTTTGACACATTTTAAATGTTAATTAAAACATTACATATAATGCTCATGACTACCCATAATAAATGGAATGGTTTCTTGGAAAAATTCTTATTTTTTATTAATGGAAATTATGAACACATAGTTCTTTATTATGTGTTTATTTAGCAATTATTTAACCATTATTTTCGTAAATGTCTGCACAATAAAATATTCAAATGAGATCTATTAGTCATTTGTCATTTTCTATGTACTGGAAACATAACTATACAGCGATTTTTAATAAAATTTATTTATGTACGTTATAAGATGTTTTAGAAAAAAATATTTTGATAAACTCCATGTTTAATCTGTAATTAAATGGTTATATTTCATTAATTTTGAAATAACTCAACGTCACTTACATTGTAGTAAAAGTCGTAATTAATGCATTCTCACAAAATATCTTGTATTGAAATTTTCGTATAAATAAAATAACTATATGTAATTACTTAGAAGTAAATGTGTATAAATCGGAAAATTGATGTAAATATTTCATAACTAATTTTAATATAATTGAATAAATGGTATATTTAAACATTATTATCTGTTTTCTGTTATAAAAATTTATTTCAATAAGAATTATATAGACTACTGATCATATTTTTTCACAAAATATTGATTTTTATAGTATAATGATTTATTTTAAGAAGAAAATTATAATGAATTATAAGTATTGTATTAAAGATGTATAATTGAATTATACAACTTTTATTATTGATATATTTTGATAACTTAACAAACAAACTAGCGTAAAATCGATTAAAAAGTAAATTTAGTGGATAATACGATCAACTGTTAGAATCGGACCATGAATAAATTTTTCCAAGGATAGATGGATGCATTATAAATCATTCGCTTATCATTTTGGAGGATCCGGGTTTAATTCCAGGTCACACAAGTATAGTTTCTCAGGAGGAGTTTGGGCTCCGGCCATTGAATCCTAATCTTCAACCTTCTGTTGATACCATCATTGGTGTTGGCCTGTCTTTGATGAGCTCTAAAAGTGGCTGCCATCAGAAAATACATCCCATTTGTGATGTGATGAGTTAACAAAACTAAACTAATATAATCTAACCCCACTGATCAGTTACTTTCTACTACCATTGCTGTAGATATCGAAGTTATGAGAATCGTAACAATCTGCAGGAAAAACAAGCTCAATATATTTGTATAAAGAATAAAAAGAAAAAATTTGTATAAAGAAAGAAAATTTCTTTAAATTGATATATCATTTGAAATTCCGGGAAAATTTTCTAGTACAAACCTGGCTTTCTAACATAGAAGTCAATAGCCTAGATTCATATACGTTTTTGTGATTTTAATAAATTACGAAGCATCTTCAAAATGGTAATATTATAAAATTTCTCTATAATTACAGCTATTAATCTTTGCAAACATTAGAATAAATATAAGTAATAATTAATTTCTGGTAAGTTCATTATTTTCATATAGCTAAGTAACTTAGTTCACAAAACCGTAAATGCCCTTTAATTATTTATATTAATATAATAAATTTTCAAATTTTTTCTGGTATACCAATGTCATTGATTTTAAACGATTCATACTTATGAATATGATATAATCATTAAGGCCTACGGCTGGTTACTGCAGTTCCTATGCATACCAATCTCTTTGATATAATCTGTTTCATATTTTTCGTTTCTGTTTCATTGTTTTTTATACATAAGATTAATGTGATATTAAAATTTGAATCCGAATAATGATCGAATTTTTAAATTGCTAAATTATTCAAGATAATTTTAATGTAATTCAAGAGATACGTATATTACAGGCAAGAAAAACAGCTTGGGGTAAATGTGTGGCAAACCGACATCATTTAAGAAAATTAGCAATATTTTAGATATTAAAACTGACATCTACACATTAGAAGTATAGTATGTATTGTATATATATATATGTGCTTAATTTTAATCAAGCGAATTCATTGAAATGTTATAGGAACTTATAATCAGCTTAAGATCTTTATCAAGGAAGAAGAGATTTTCATTTAAGCTCGCAATGAACTAAAATTTATGTTTTAGTAAATAACGGTTTTATATTTAATGGTAAAAGTTATGCTTCGTGGCTTGCTAATTTGAAAAGCTTTCCAATCGTTAGCCATGTTAACTAATCTGTTGCTGCCATTTAATTTTTAGTTTTTTAACTTTAAAGCACAAAACTGATGGTGAGGCACACGGACATATCTCTATGGGGGCAAAATGACACGTATGTTTTTTGCCATTTAAAGCTTAATGTATTTTATCAAATGCTAGTTATATTTATATTAATAAAATCTCTTTTTTATTTGTATTAGGTATTATTTACTGGCATTCTTTGTATTAATTACAATTTTATAGATATGATTCGTAATGTTAAAAGATATTCAAATCGATGATAATTAGTTGGAAGAAAACATGATTAACGCTGCTGTGAAAGCTTTTAAAATTAATGGAATGCTATTAATAAATACAGCTAAAACATATATTATTCTAAATAGCATATTGAGACGGCAAATGTTGTCCAATGTAGAGATTCCCAAGTTCGATCAACACAACATTTTTCTAAGACAGAGGAAGTTGAAGTTAACAAAATTGATGCCACCATTAAGAAAGAAACCAAGTAGCATCGATTTCTGTAGTAACTTCTTTAAACTTCAATGAAGAAGCATTTGTCAGGCATAAGATAGGCAGAGTGTTATATAATGTAAATTGTATACCAAACCTCTATTATTTGAATTGATATCATGTACGATGTATCAAAAATGGAAATGATCATATCTTGTTTGCCAGTATTATCTCAGTGATACCACTTATTAAGAAAACAGATGTCCATTGCCGCTATTGGGTGGGGAAAATGGACAGCACGCCTTATTTGTTAAAATATATTATTACTACGGACATATCTCTATGGGGGGCAAAATGACAGGTATGTTTTTTGCCATTTAAAGCTTAAAATATATATTTTATCAAATGCTAGTTATATTTATATTAATAAAATCTCTTTCTTATTTGTATTAGGTATTATTTATTGGCATTCTTTGTATTAATTACAATTTTATAGATATGATTCGTAATGGTAAAAGATATTCAAATCGATGATAATTAGTTGGAAGAAAACATGATTACTGCTGCTGTGAAAGCTTTTAAAATTAATGGAATGCTATTAATAAATACAGCTAAAACATATATTATTCTAAATAGCATATTGAGACGGCAAATGTTGTCCAATATAGAGATTCCCAAGTTCGATCAACACAACATTTTTTTAAGACAGAGGAAGTTGAAGTTAACAAAATTGATGCCACCATTAAGAAAGAAACCAAGTAGCATCGATTTCTGTAGTAACTTCTTTAAACTTCAATGAAGAAGCATTTGTCAGGCATAAGTTAGGCAGAGTGTTATATAATGTAAATTGTATGCCAAACCTCTATTATTTGAATTGATATCATGTATGATGTATCGAAAATGGAAATGATCATATCTTGTTTGCCAGTATTATCTCCATGATACCACTTATTAAGAAAACAGATGTTGCAGAATTGCCGCTATTGGGTGGGGAAAATGGACAGCACGCCTTATTTGTTAAAATATATTATTACAAAATTTTAGCGCTATTGTCGAAAGTAAATGTTCAGTGCTTCGATAGCTTATACCTTAACGCATATAATAATAAATATTATAATCTGATTTAACAAAGTATATTCGAAATAATCTAAAATATATCACTAGAGTGTCCGTTTTACCCACAGTTACTTTATAATGCACTTCAAGAAATTAAAACAAAACTTAGAACTTTTTTTGGTATGTGGCGAACCCTTTTCTTTGCAATATCCCATTCCTGACACCTGTGAGGATGGCCGAAAAAAAATCCGTATCAAAATATTAGCCTACCGTATTTTCGAATAGTAAGGAAAGGTGGGGCAAAGCCGGATAACTTTGAAGTTACATATTTTTTATTTTTTTTAATTTGAACAGGAAAATTTTAAAAATTATGCTATTAGGCTTCAATAATGTTAATCTATTAGGAACTATGGGTTTTTATGTAAAAGTATGTTTATTCTTTAGATACGGGATTTTAAAAAAAAAAGTGCAAATATCCGGTTTTGCCCCATGGATGGGGTAAACCGAGTACCTATTTGAATACATGTAACAGACCACATTTTCAAAATTTTTATTTACAAAACTTAGGAAATTTAGATACGGGATTTTAAAAAAAAGTGCAAATACCCGGTTTTGCCCCATGGATGGGGTAAACCGAGTATCTATTTGAATACATGTAACAGACCACATTTTCAAAATTTTTATTTACAAAACTTAGGAAAACACTATTGTTCTTATTTTAGCAACAAAAGTCACATATAAATGTGTCATCCTCTTCCTCCATACTTGAACAAGTCACATGAGCCCACCCTTTGACACGTGAAACACTGGTTCTATCCTTTCTTTGATTTGAAATGTGCATATAGTTGGTTACAAAATATGCAGGCTTCAATGTTTTCTTCCTCCTCTAAGGACGATTCTATATTTTCAATGTTTTTCAATTTTCTTAATCTTCTTTACTTCATTTTCTCCTTCCTGTTTTTCCTTTGCTCTTATGTTTTCCCCATTTGTGTCACTGACTTTCGTGGTTTTAAATGGTTTATTTTTTTATCTTTTTTTCTAGGTATACGGGATACTGCGTTGTGATTTTGCCCCATACTTCGATATCCGGTTTTGTCCCACCCAGACATGTTTTAATAAAAATGGCATAGCTACATTCAATAATGCGATAAAACATTGATTAATGTGTTAAAATATTTCTTAAAAGTTAGTGAATACAGAGATATATTTTTTGATAATGATTCTTGATGTATATAGCAGTACAGAATAATATATTCTAATCACAAAATTGAAATTGTTCAGCACAAAAACTTTAAAACATTTTAGCAAAGTAACTAACATGCACAGTCATCTCCAATTCAATTCCTACTGGCATAATCATAGGTTGAAGGTAATTGTGATCTAGCTGCTAAATTGTAGCAGTCGTCACGGAGATACAGAGGCACTCGATTTGACCCGCCTACTCGGTTTGACTCCACCTTCCTCTAAAAGAGGCAGGGATTCAGAATAAATTAAAAATGGCATAGCTACATTCAATAATGCAATAAAACATTGATTAATGTGTTAAAATATTTCTTAAAAGTTAGTGAATTCAGAGATATATTTTTTGATAATGATTCTTGATGTATATAGCACTACAGGATAATATATTCTAATCACAAAATTGAAATTGTTCAGCACAAAAACTTTAAAACATTTTAGCAAAGTAACTAACATGCACAGTCGTCTCCAATTCAATTCCTACTGGCATAATCATAGGTTGAAGGTAATTGTGATCTAGCTGCTAAATTGTAGCGGTCATCACGGAGATACCGATGCACTCGATTTGACCCGCCTACTCGGTTTTACTCCACCTTCCTCTAAAAGAGGCAGGGATTTAGAATAAGAGAATTGATTCAGAAATACATATAAAATAAATAACGTATATTTATTCAGAACAAATAAGAAATAAAACATAATATGAACGAATTTCGCTTGAGTGAGCTACCGGACACGATGATCATACCTGGGAGAGAGAATCTATATCATTTCTCCATTATCCTTTATTTCTTCCTTCCCTAGTCCTCGTCAGACGATCACCGACAGGACGGGACATAGATTCACCCTTCTCTGTTACATTTTTTCAACCTTCTTCTCGAATGTATTCTTTTTTCTGTCTTGATCGACTCTCTTCTGTTCTTCCTTCACCGAGAACGAATTTATCTTTTGTTTATTATTCGATAAGAGACGATCATATCATCTTATTGTTTGGCAGAAGGCAATCTCGTTTCATCATGAGTCGATCTTTCTACTTCTCCAGACATTTCTAATTTTTATCAAAACTTAATTTTAATAATAATAAAATTTTACCACCAGAAGGCATTCTCGTTTCATCATGAGTCGATCCTTCTATTTCTCCAGACATTTCTAATTTTTATCAAAACTTAATTTTAATAATAATAAAATTTTACCAATTAAAATATGTATTAAATTATTTTATTAAGGTTCGCTGGATTCCACACTGATAAATGCAAACAGTTAAGAAATTATTATATTAACAGAAAATTTGACCGAAACTAATAATAATATTGAATAAAAAGTATAAACTTATGTAAATAATAAAACGAAAACAAGTATCCATAAAATTTTATAAACATTTTTATTATTACAACAATATCATAAATCTGATAACTAAAGAATTTGTTATAAACTAAACATTTTTTATTATTAAGACAATATCATAAAACTGAGAACTAAAGAATTTATTTATAAATTAAACAGTTTAATATTAGCAATTATTATAACATTTTTTATTATTGAGACAATATAAAACTGAGAACTAAAGAATTTATTTATAAATTAAACAGTTTAATATTAGCAATTATTTGACATCAGACAACAGTTTTGTAACGAATCATTATTTTGTAACGATTGAAATTTATATAAAGGATGCTTACCTCTAATATTTCAAACTAGTTTTTTTCTTATCCATTACAGGTAAGTATAGTAATTCTATTTTGTTAATACTGCATATCTCATATCAAATATGTTGAATAGAATCCAAAACACTTTTAATAATACCATATTACTTTGTTATTAAATCATTAAAGTAATTAAATTCTCGATGCAAAATTTAATGTATCTGTTTATCCTTATCTGTTTTAGAAGATTATCATTTAATCATAATTATAAAACATTTTCAAAAATTCTCTGATATTAATTTAATTACCTAACTCTTCATTCCTTATACCAATATATCTTTATGACAGTGTATCAAACGGAACAAGCTATTCCAGAAAGAACTGCTAAACTTATCTATTTTCCGAAAGTATCTTTTACTTTTTATTTATTTAACATTTGGAATCAATCCACTTTCATATGTCCAATTTTAACGTTGATTTAAGTAGCATAAATGTCAGGATTATATTTGGTTAGGTAAATCGGCTCCTAAATGTATATTGCTTTGCAATAATATTCCTGGTCTAAAAAATGTCTGACTTTAACATAATGTCATAATGACACCATTGTTGTTATGCCATCATACTGTCATAATTTATCAGTTTTTCTGACGTCATCAATGTTATCACTATATTGCTAACACTTAGCGTCATTTATTGATGATAATATAAAATAAAATTATGATAAATACGAAATTATATCCTGTATGATTAAAGGATTATTCGCAAAGCATCCGTAGCAAATGTTATGAAAATTTGTTAATTAGATGGGGGACACAGAAGAGGCTAAAAATACCTTACATTCTTCATTTTATTCATAGAAAATAACCATTGAAAATAAATGATATCTATGTTTTATTATTGATTATCAATTAATATTCTTAAAATTAATGTAAATGGAATAAATAATATTTAATTTTAAAAACGTCTCATAGATTAGGCAAAATTATAGTTTTTGATTTTGTTTTACTTTAGTTTTTGCTTCAGTGATGTATGATGTTACATTAAAATCTGCAGATGACGGGAAAAAGAGATCTGAGAAATAGAATTTCAGTGTTTTCTATGCAATAATTATTAATGAATCGTAGAGAGAGGATTCATTAATAATTATGGTTATAATTATGATGAATGTTGTCAATAAATTTTAATTCCTGGGTTCTACAACTCCAATTTTTGCAGGAAGGATCCTGTCCTGACTCATTGAACCCAATTCTCCATCTGATAGCTGACCACATTGGGGTCTGGCAGCTTGTGATGGGCAATGGAAGGCTGCAGCCCTTAGTATCTACCAAATGGAAAACGGTGTAAAGTTACATAGATAAAAATGTGCATCAACATATTTTTATTGTGTCAAAGATTTTATATATAGTTACTTTGTTTCAACGGGATATGTCAGCTTGACAACATGGTTGACACAAAGTAATTATACATGAAAACTATGCCAAAAATTCTCATTCAAATCCGGGTGCCCTGGCTAGTTGTCTAATATTTTAAATTTTAGTGTTAAAAGTATAGGGCATAATAATTTAATTTCTTTTACTGATTTTCAATAATTCATTTCAGAGAGAAATGTTGCATTTGAAGTGTATTTGCTTCATTTTATTTCTCTGTTGCATACGTAAGTATAAACATTTTATCTAAATTATCATTATTAAAAACTTAATAAAACTTTTTTATAATGATTACATCATATTAATTTATTATTAAACTAATTTCGGCAATTAAAGTATATAACATTAGCTTTATTTGTATTAAATTAAAATACTCAATAAATATTAGCATAATTTGTCGATTCGATATAGATTAAATTTCTTAAAAAGAAAGGAAAATATCCATAATCAATATGAATGTTATTAAACTAATTTCGGCAATTAAAGTATATAACATTAACTTTATTTGTATTAAATTAAAATACTCAATAAATATTTGCATAATTTATCGATTCGATATAGATTAAATTTCTTAAAAAGAAAGGAAAATATCCATAATCAATATGAAATTATTTTTTCTTTCAGAGAATTTTGCAGATGATGGAGTGTTAATTAAATGTCCTCCCACAGTGAATGGGGGATACTCTACCTGTCTTACTTGGTTAGGTAAATCGGCTCCTAAATGTATACTGCTTTGCAATAATATTCCTGGTCTAAAAAATGGCGAATGCATCAACGGTATATGTTACTGCACGAAATGCAATTAGCTATTGTATTTTTTTAATATTTTTGTTGCTATGGCATAAATTTGTGGAAATTTGCTATGTTGTAAACTAAAAAAAAATGTGATTGTAAAGGAAATAAAATAATATTTTTGAAGCAGAAAATAATATGACATTTTTAGTTTTACAATAACTAGCTCTTTTTATATTTTACAAACATTTCTTGAGCTTAAACAACTATTACTTTTACAGGAATATATAAAAATAGATTACATATAAATTGGAAATACTGTATAAAAATAATAAATTTATAGAAATAAAATACATTTCAGATTTGTTAGAATTTAAAATTTATTTCAATGAATGCTTTAAAAATTTGTCGGCCGAATGGCCGCGTGATAAAGCTTAGGCTTACCACCCTGGAGGATCCGGGTTCAAATCCGGGTGCCACACCTCCAGTTATTCAGGAGTGGTCCGGGCCCGGTCCGTTGAACCCCATCCTTCAACCATCCGGTTGACCCCCATCATGGGACTGGCGAGTCTGTGATGGGTACTATAAGTAACCGCAGCCAGATACAGAATATCCCATGAGGATATGGCGGTTAATATAACTAACCTAACTTAACCTTTAAAAATTTCTCTCTATTTAATTATTCTTGAATAAACTTTATTAATTTGAAAACATCGTACTCTTAAATTAAAATCAGTTTTAATTATTTCTTCATTAGTTTATCAAGTAATTTATAGGTTGACAGCTGAGTATTGCAGAGGTTTGATACATTTGGATTAAACAGGCTGGAATACTTTTACTTTTACAGTCTGTAAACAATGTGTAAATAGCTATAGCTGTAAGCATGTTGATAGCCTCTATTTTTAGAGTACAAATGGATCATTGTTACCTGTACTCTATTTTGATGTAAACCGCTATTAATAGGACATTTTCAAAAAAAATACTTTCAAAATATTTTCAGTAAGAGCCTAATTTGGTTCTTTGAATTGCATTTTTCATCTTGATGGCTGATCTCAATAACTATATGGGTGTCACATGATTGGCATTGCAATGCACAGTCACGTAGTAATTTCTGGATAGAAAGCAGTGTAAAAATAAAAACTATTCACGATCAATAAATCATCGCTTATTGTATTCGATGTTGCATGTTTTCTTGAAAATTTATCAATTTCAGATTACTTAAATTACAATCAGTTTTAATTATTTCTTCATTAGTTTATCAAGTAATTTATAGATTGACAGCTGAGTATTGCAGAGGTTTGATACATTTGGATTAAACAGGCTGGAATACTTTTACTTTTACAGTCTGTAAAACATGTGTAAATAGCTATAGCTGTAAGCATGTTGATAGCCTCTATTTTTAGAGTACAAATGGATCATTGTTACCTGTACTCTATTTTGATGTAAACCGCTATTAATAGGGCATTTTCAAAAAAAAAAATACTTTCAAAATATTTTCAGTAAGAGCCTAATTTGGTTCTTTGAATTGCATTTTTCATCTTGATGGCTGATCTCAGTAACTATATGGGTGTCACATGAGTGGCATTGCAATGCACAGTCACGTAGTAATTTCTGAATAGAAAGCAGTGTAAAAATAAAAACTATTCACGATCAGTGAATCATCGCTTATTGTATTCGATGTTGCATGTTTTCTTGAAAATTTATCAATTTCAGATTTATTTAAATTAGTCAATTTCGGCAATGATAACATAATCACATATTTTGAAAACGGCTTAAAATTCTTTGTATAAAACTATTACATAAAATCTGCTTTATTGAAGTATTTTCCAAACATTTTTACATCATTTCTCACTCCGTATCAAATTATGTATCGATTATAAAGTGATATCGCTGAATTAAGACAACAGCCTTCAAATGGGCAGACTTCAAACCCGTTAAATTAGAACCAGTATGAATGTTATCGCATATCCACCTCCACCTGTCTGAGTTTCCTCAGATAATGGTGATACCATTCACCTGTATTAAACTTGAAATGGCTAATTTGATAGTCACTAGCTAATATAATTGCCATCAATGTTTCATCGTTGAATTTTCTTATAGATTTCATTGGTAACTATTTCTTGCTTTCACGGTTCATCATGAAGAATTCTGAGAATATTTGAACATATTAATAACATGATTCATATTCAGATAAAGTTATTTAGAAACAGAATTAAGACGTATGTACAAACCATTGCAAAAATATATTTAAATATTTCACTAATAGAAAAAAGTTTTACTCTAGTTGTATTTAAACAGCTTAAGTTAGTTTTTAATAATTAAATTTGGCTGGCACTTTAATTGTTTTTATAAGAAAATATTAAACTATTAGCTGCCCGGGCATAGTTTGAAAACATATATACACTGACGGAAAAAAAAATCCCAACACCAAGAAAGACTTGTGTTAGATAAACAAAATTTGGTAGGCGAGATGACATCGATTCAAATTTCGCGCTTTTCGCATAAGTGTGGCGCTAGTAGCTCCACTCGGAATTTGCAAATCAGGTTTGCTTTAAATGCATGCTGTAAAGTTTGTGATATTCAGTAGATAAGATGGCGGTGCGCAGACCAAGAAAAATTTTCGGTTTAAGACGTTTAGGTTCTGCGCATTTAATGCTACGAATAATAAAAAGCTTTTATTTTATTAATTTCTTACTCTGTTTTAAATATAATAGATTATACAAATCTTAAAAAAGGTAATTACTTATATTTTTGATGCTTTGTTTCTTAATTTATTCGTTGTTGATGTCGTAGTTTATAGCGGCAGACCATCATCATCGGTGCATCCTCCAGCTTGAAGATGTATATGGACACTAGATGGTGCAGTATAAACAAGTCGACACAACTTTATGTTTATGTGGAGCTTAAGCAGAAACTGAAAGCAACCTGAAACATAACTTTGCTCGTTTCAGTTTTCTGGTGGATTCCAGGCCTTAGGCCTTGTTGCGGTGAACTGCGCGCTGCGAGTAAGAACGGGTAATGAGGCTGGAACAATGCAGACAGAGATTACGGTTTAACACCAATAATTTCCTTTAATCATCGACAGATTCCTTTACAATAAATCTATCATATATTGACGATGTAGCGAGATGAGGGAAGTATCTGTACTTGTCTGTACTTGAAATAAGAAGAAGAAAAATCACAAAATTCGAACAATTTTATTTTTCATCGGAAATAGCAACCTAATTAATTGATGACCTAATTAATATATATTAGTATATATTAGGTTTTAAATAAAAGATAATTTTCCTAATTAGTATATATTAAGTTTCAATATAACATATTGATAAGAACCCACTCCAGAGAGATGTGATTAGGATTAATTAATTTATAACTACCCTGTACAAATCTGTACTCAAAATATTGAGAAAGGGCTCAATGTAAAAAAGTAATTGAGTGTGTGGACGTTTTCAGTAATTGTAATCTTCCGAAGCTTCCTTTATTATATCGTACCATTTATAGGTTCTGCGAATATTGAAAAATGATACATATTAAAAAATTTTTTTATTAATGCATTATTTAATTACATAAACTTTGACAAACACCGGGCCCCCCTCAAGCGCGGGGCCCGATTGGGTGCAATCGGTGCAATCAGCTTAAAATCTGGCACTGACTTAGATAAAGCATACATATTTCTCATGATTCGTTTAACCGTTGATAAATTTGATATTTTATAGATAATATGGCCATATCAAATGGCCATTTTATCTATAAAATATCAAAAGTATCAGCGAAGAAAGAGATTATTCTCTTTCTTTGCTGATACTCAAAACAATTGGCAGAATTGTTTTATTAAAATTATCTACCTTTTAGCATTGAAAATGGGGGTATTAAACTTGAATTAGATTACTACCTGAAAGTTTCCCCAAAAGATAGGCAACTTCCCAACATATTGGATACTAACTGCAAGAAGAATTCAAGCCCTATCATACGTCATTAAACCTATGTAGGAATTAGCTGGACTGTAGAGCAGGGATCGAAGAACCAACCCTACTGAACTCTTTTTCATTTTTTATTTACGTTCCTTTCCAATCAACGAGATTACAAAGGAGCAGGACCAGTTCCATCCATTAAATAATTTATATTATTCAATGGGAGAAACCTGGAATCGAATCCCAGTTCTCAGAATGGAAATCCAAATTATTTCTATCGATAAATTCGATCGCCTACCTGATGGTTTTGAACAATAAATCTGCATTAGAAACCATGAAATAAATTTTTTAATTGGAAACAGGACGCTTTTTAATTGGCTCTTAATCAAAAATTTCGATGTTCCAAAATTATGCTTATACTGAAACCAAAACTATTGAATCATGTTATAAATTGAAATAAATATTGAAATAAATTGCAATATAAATAAGAAGGATCATATATTTTTGTTTCTGAAATAAAGGCCTACTATAGGGAAAGGAAATTTATCAAAAGATCTAAATCAGAAATATTCTATCATCATGATATATTAATAGATAATTTTGCGATACAATTCATGCTATCCAATTTCATTATCATAGTTTGAAAAATTTTCGATTTTTCAAAAATTTTATAAAATAAATTCTGTATTTCCATGCATAAGAATATTCGCAAGTAGAAAAACACTTTCAGTAAGATATTAAGGATATTTTTTTGTTTTTCTTTCTTTTTTACGCCACATTCCATTTGGAGGGTTTTGGTCAACAGATGACTCCACTTTTCACTCAGTAAGATTACTAAAGCCGGGTGAAACAAGCTTTCTACACGCTGCTCACCCCTGCGGAATGATTTTTCTTAATTCCCATCTGGAATTAAGAAAAATAACTTTTTCTTAAGAGTGGGGACCGAGATTTGAACCGGGATCCTCTGGGGGGAAAGCGAAGCGATTCCAAGTGGCCAATCCGGCCGACTCCATCTGGAATTTACTAAAGGTAAGGCAATCCAGTCCTCATCGTGATCTATCAAAACCGGTGTTCAGACATTTAGTAAAGAGTAAGAATCAACGGACTGATCTCGGATTCAACTGCAGATTGGGACTAGAATTGAATCTAGACCCTACAGATTGTAGACTAACGTTTAATCATGTGTCCATATGGACAAATTTAGTTAGCTAATTAGAAAGCCATAACAGTCCGGTTACAATCATGATGCAGTTGTTTGTGTACTAAAGAATAAGAATTTATCAGAATCCCTCAACTATCCTTGAAAAAATCTGATATTATGAGGATCTGCAAAGAATCATAACTTTTTCAAGTAAAACACTAATACTTTACTACTGCAAATATTTTCAGCAACAATGCTAAAAAAAATTCAAAATTTTGCTAGAAGTGCATTGGTGAAACCAATTACTGTCAATGTTGGAAGAGCAGGAGCTGCTAGTATGGATGTAATACAGGAAGTAGAATATGTGTAAAACTAACAATAATTCCATTGTAGAAGTTTATTTTTCTTTTTTTCAAAGGAATATAATTTCTATTACAAAAAGATTCAATAATATTAATTAAAATATATTTATATTAAATACGGTATGGAAAGTTGAGATAGCTTTTATAAAATATAAAATTATTATATGAGATAATTATATGAAATAAGCTGTTAAGTTTTCACATAAATTATACTACTGTATAGTTGCCTGAAATACTCAAACAACGCCGGATACTGTGGCTAATATAAATAAGATTAAATCATTTTATTTCTTTCCAGTAGACTGATTACAAAAGTATCTTTAAGCAATATGATGAGTCAAAATTATTATTATTTCTATACATTCAAAAATAGCAGCTAAAGAGATTCCTAATCAAAGACCAAGTTGACTTCCAATCTGGCTGTACCATTCGCAATTCTACAAATAAAAATAGAAAAAGTTATAAAATAAGGATGTAAACTTTCCAAAACTGAATATTTTAAACCTATAAGTTTAATTTAAAACAGCATTTGCTATTCCATTCAGATTATTGAATATAAAATTAATTTGGATTGCATAATAAATTGATTGTGTGATATACTGGTCTTTGGACATAAGCAGTCTCTTCTAAATTGGCATAATATATATTCAGTTCAGCAAATGTGTTCCTGAAAAAATATTCAGCATATTAGAGTTTATACTTATTAGTACAATACTTCAATATTTGTATTATTATTAAAAAATAATACCGAAATGAGGAAAACTTGTTTTATAACCATAGATTCTTTTGAATGTTTTCTGTAAGAAGGTAAAGTAATAGATTATTGTCACGAAAACTTACTGAATGTTAAATGGTGATTAAATTTACTTTGATTTCTTTGACGGGATCCATACAGACGAAGAGATGATCATTTGATACTCTGTTGACCTAAATTATGGAATATGTAAAACACTTCAAATTACATAAAAAATCCAACAATCTACATTATCGTAAAATTATTTCAAGAATTGTCGTCGGCCGGATAGCCGCGTGGTAAAGCTGTGACTTACCACCCTGGAGGATCCGGATTCAAATCCGGGTCCCACACCTCCATGTTTTTTCAGGAGGGGTCCTGGCCGACCCGTTGAACCCCATCCTTCAACCACCCGGTTGACCCCCAACATGGGTGTTGGCAATCCTATGATCGGCACTATAAGTGGCCTCCGCCAGATATAATATATCTCTCGTATTATATGGCGGCTTAACCTACTTAATCTAATCAAGAATTGTTAGTTAAATATTTTCAAAATTTTAAAATACTAATAAATTGAAACATACAGTATTCAGAAGCTACTTTTAAACAAAATGAAATGGAATAACTGATTATGATATTTTTTAAAACTATTTGATGGAATTTGCACTGGGGGTATGAAATCAATTAAAATGAGTCATGCTCAATTATGAGTTTGTGAGATTCGATATAGAATCTGTCAATGAATTGAAAGAAATTACTAATAACTTAGTCCCAGATTCATTAAAAATGAGTAAAGGAAGCTAAAGTTCAAATTTCCTTTTTACTTTTTCATCATATTTAATAACCTGGCCTAAATGCAACGTTGATATGGAATCTGTCAATGAATTGAAAGAAATTACTAATAAGTTAGTCCCAGATTCATTAAAAATGAGTAAAGGAAGCTGAAGTTCAAATTTCCTTTTTACTTTTTCATCATATTTAATAACCTGGCCTAAATGCAACGTTTCCAAGAATAAAAAATAAAATAATAAGAAGATATCAATATTTAACTATCTATGGAGATATAGTTGCTAACAAAATGGGTAGAATCTTAAAAATTTGTTAGATTTCCAGAATAACATTTTGGCATGGCAGCATTAAACGTGATGAAATTCTATTGATGATTTGGCATTTCAATGTTGTGACGATAACGTGTTTATTACTTTAGGAAAATATAATTAATAATTAAAATAATAACAACTTTTATGGTATACTCACAAAAAGATAATAAGAAGATATCAATATTTGACTATCTATGGAGATATAATTGCTAACAAAATGGGTAGAATCTTAAAAATTTGTTAGACTTCCAGAATAACATTTTGGCATGGCAGCATTAAACGTGATGAAATTCCGTTGTTGATTTGGCAATTCAATGTTGTGACGATGACGCGTTTATTATTTTAGGAAAATATAATTAATAATTAAAATAATAACAACTTTTATGGTATACTCACAAACAAGGAATGGGACAGTTAGCATATCTCCAATCCTTTCTCATTTATTTATCAATGACTTTATCTAGACAACATACTGTAACAATATTTTCACTTTAAAGTTAAAAAAAACATTTATTATAAAATTATAATAAAATTATTTAATTTAATAAAAGAAATCCGTAACGATATTAAGAAATTTATTAAAATAATAAGTTTCTAAGCATGCCTGATATTTTGAAATATTTAAAAAGCAAGATTTGGAGATATATCATCAAAGTCATCTTATCATGATCTATCTATTGAATTTCTTTAAAAAACCACATTTATCAAATATTTATTACAAGAAGCTTAAAATTTTGAATACCTGGCATTCTTTGAACAGACAAAAAAAAAAGACTATTAACTTAATTAATTAAATTAAGGACAAGTATAAATTAACCCAATTTTTTTTATCCAGAAAATTTATTTTAATTCACAGAATTTAATTCAGATTTACCGATAGAGTATATGGAAGACAACTTGAATGAACTGTAATGGGCAATATATAGGAATTATATCGAAAGAAGACGGATTCATACGCTAGACTCGTTAATACGATTTTGTTCCCCGTGATTTGCGAAATAAAGTTCCGAGTTGGAGTTAACCTGGAAAAATACAAGAAAGCATGAGTCTGCAGGCTGTGAAACAGTAATTCCATTTACTGAGTGGAATATATGACTCAGTAACATGTCAACAGAACTGAAAAATAAGTCCTAGGCCAGTGATGAAATCATAACAGATCAACCTATACTTTTCTTACTTTGTCCTTTATTACTGAAAGAGTTAAATCTTGATTATTATCTCTGTCTTTAAATAAATATGATGCATTGAAAATAAATAATTGCAACAAAAAGTACTCTTATTAAATGAATTATAATTAATATAATTGTATATAAACGTTATAAACAAATAAATATATTTTTAGGTTATATCAATTTATTATATAATTGCGTTCAATTAATAACTGTTCTGAACTAAATCTGAACTAATCTGAACTAATTATTGCACAATAATTAGTTCAGATACATTTATATCTGCAATAATTAGTTCAGATACATTTTTATGACTTGGTATGACTGGAATTTTTTAATAAGTAACATTATGATTTATAGATAAAAAAATTCATCAAGTACATTTTTTAATGTATTCGATGAATTATTTTATTATTTATATTATTTATCTATATATTATCTGTATTTATCTATATAAACCTCGAAAGATTTTTACCTTTCGAGAAAAAACAGACTATTCATACATTTCAATGAGAATTTATTAATTTAAAATAATTCTGAGAAAATATTCTATAAATATCTATATTAATAACTATATTTAAATTTTTATTAATATTTCTCTTTTTAAATTTTCCCAATTCGCTCATTGCTGTGAATGTTCTTCTTTATATTATCTTTCTTCTCTGAAACCGTGAATATTTTAACACAAATACTGATTGCACTTTTAGTCAGAAATTGATCGCCTGATCAGTCTTGATGTGTGCCATTCACGCAATAAGGATATTTTATTGCTTATATTTGCTATTGCATTAAAATAAACGCATTCCATATTACACGCATTGAATTTATTTTTGTTACTAATTAAGTTATAATTAATAATTTAAAATTATTTTTATTGCGTTTGACTATTATATAATTTAGATTGTATTTATTTTTTACTGTGTAGTTTTACTCCGTTTTCCACCAGTGTGGGCACTAAGCGACTATTCCAACCGCCTCCTGTGGAGGTAATGGCGAACCCGGGTGCTCCAGAGTGGAAACGTTTCGGCTTTCCACTCTGGAGGACCCGGGTTCAAATATCGAGTCCCATCTCTTGAAAATATTTATCATGGGGTCCAGGCCCGGCCCGTCGATTCATCCTTTACAATTCGACTGAGACTTCCGCATCGGTGGGCAGCCTGTGGAGGGGCTTGTTTCGCCCCGTCACTTAGTATTCTTAGTGAATGGAAACTGGCGTCATCTGTTGGCAAAAAAATGACAGAGGCTACTTTCAGAATCATCACAGATTAGCCAACATCAATATTGGAATGAATCGAAAAGTTGAAGGATGGTTTCAACGGGCTAGGCTCTGACCATTCGTGAAAAACTGGAGATATGCGACCCGGATTTGAACTCCGCCTCAAAATCTACTCCTATAATTTAAGTATGTCTTTAATAACTTAATTAATTGTAACTTACAGTAAGTAGTTGTAACTTATAATCAAGAAATAAATTATACATTATTTTCTATTCATGCTTTATTTAATTACTATTTTTTTCCGATAAGAAAAAACTTTCTTATTTAATGGTTATAGAGTTCTTCAGAGCAATTGTGAACATAGTACATTTTCTATTAGCTATGATTTTAAAAATTTTAGAATAAATATTATATAGTTTTATGCACTAAAAATTCCTGAATATTTTTAAATATATAGAAAGTATTTCTGAACAATTGAACATGACCTTTAAAAAATAGATAACAGGCAAAGATAAGGAATGCCTAATATGATATCTATTTTAATGGAAGTCATTCATGCATCACAACTCAGAAATTCTTGAAATTACATGGCATTAAAGGATGCTAATGACTGGATACGCAGAATGTTTGTGCTCGAACGAATGTGATTATTATATAAAGCAATCAGCTAATGGAATCAATAAAGGCTTCGAATAAAACTTAACTATACTATGTCCCACTTCGAGTTGATAGTGACGTCACGGATGACGGAACATAATATACACCATTATATCCTTCCGATCTTTGATTCTTTTTTAAATTTCATCAAATGGTTTATCCATCCGCCGATTTTCTATTATTTCGAGGAGAAAATTATGAAAAATGATTGCAGAAAGACTTTTAAAGTTTTGATACAGGAAATTATTCTAATTATTTCTTCATGCGAAAGAACTATAACCGCCTCACTCGTGACATTGCTATCAACTCGAAGTGGGAAAGAGTACAGAATAGTTGCATTCCAGAAGTGAAATTCAATACGGTAGCTGTAAACAATGGTATGCCCTGTAAGATATTTTTTATCGATATAAGATTATTTTTCATCGCAGTATTTATTAATTAAAATATAAAATATTCAAGTACTATATAAACAATTTAACATATTTTAGCATCATCTGAAACAATTATAAAAATTTTTGGCTTATTATTAACAAAATATAATAGTTTATTATTGAAATGTAAATTATAGGAGACAATTTTTTATAATTTATTTCAGGGGTGTTCAACCTTTTGGCTTCCTTGGGCAACATTTGAAGGAAAACAATTGTCTCGGGCGGCACTATCTTAATTCTACAGATAGTTTTAAGCAAAAAAGTTAGTAAATAATGTACAGTATATGATATCCACCATGAAAATAAGCGAAATGTTGTAACATAATAATCTTGCATCTTTGACTTCTTTTAGTTCAGAAATTCTTTTAAAATCATTGAGCGGACCAAGAATGTCTTATTACAGAAAATGGAAATAGGAAATGTAGATAAATATTTAAATAGTAAAAACTTTATTAATTTCATTATTTTTATATATATATTTTAGTACAAAAATGAAACAATATTCTTTTTCTTTATTAGTGGGATATTTGATGATGTTACAGCGAATTTCAAAACAAAAAATAAGTGCATAAAAATCTTAATGTCTTAAGAAAATTTACGATTTTATGATGGATCGCATTCATGTGGGACGCCTGCGGGCCGCGGGTTGGACAGCCCTGATTTATTTAAAAGTCTTTTTTCTTTATGATACTAAAATAATAATAATAAAAAGTTTGTTTAGCTAAAAACTATAATGAATATCGTTGGAATTTTAATTTTATTTTAAAATTTACACATTTTACTATATATAAATTTATAGAATAAACAAACGTGCTTCTAATGATGATTTAATTTTATTTTAAAATTTACACATTTTACTATATATAAATTTATAGAATAAACAAACGTGCTTCTAATGATGATTAAATTATAACATTTTTAAGATTTATTAGTAATTATAAAAAGCTGATGTTTAACTGTAAGAATTCCTAAAAATAATTTTAATGAATAAACTTTATTTTTCCTCATAATAATACTTTTTTTTTTAATCAATGAAAAATTTCAAAGATTGTGAGTGAAATGTGAAATTCTCACTTTCCTTTCGTATGAAAATATATTTTATTTTACTAGACCAAACAACTGATGATTTATAAAATAGTATCAAAATTTGATAATATACTTTAAAATTATCAAATTATTTTTATTAACATAGATAATTTCCAATTCCGGATTTGATTTGGCTAAATCTGTTCATGATAACAAAAAATTGTATATTAAATTTCTTTGGTATATATTCAATAACATTATATGACATTTAAATAAAGTTTGAATATGCAAGGGGTAAGAACTATAAAGAAAAAAATGTGAGTAATGAAAAATTTAACAATAGCTAAAATTCTTTTCTACTGTATTTCACTGAGAAATATGCGGTGTTGTTTCACACCTGTAGATATGCAATTATTTGCAGAAAAGCGACAAAACTTCATATAGTGGATCAGGGAAAATCGGCATACTTAAGCTTTTTGACCCTAAAACTCATATTAAATTTGAATATTTTTCCTTTCATATTTTTTATACTTAAACTTACAAGTGTTATCCATATATGACTCCATTAAAATCTTTGATATAGCAATCGGGTAATTTTTTATAATTTTTTTAAAAAGTTACAATTATTCATCTTACCCTGAATATTCCGGGTAAGATGGCCACTGAGTTTTTGGATGATATTGACTTTAATAAATAGCAATTCATCTTACCCTGAATATTACGGGTAAGATGGCCACTGAGTTTTTGGATGATATTGACTTTAATAAATAGAAAAAATGAACTCTTTATTATTCCAATAAATCTCTCATTCATATACCATGTATATTTAACACCATAAATTCTATAATATTAGTAGAATTAAATAAAATCAGATATTTAAGTATGGTATATTCTCGCGTATAAATTGAAAATTTTCCCTAAAAAAGGTTTGAAATAGGAGGCTTGTTTATACATGATGCAATCAGAAATTAGAAAAGAATTTTTTATTTTCTGACTGCACCGTGTATAAACATAATATAATATTTCGATCGTAGTTTTTGCCGCGTTCCCCTCGCGCCTTCGTATCAGCAACGCAAACAAAAATATTTATTCCTAACAAAGAGTATTGTTGAACTTTTTTATTAAATTTGTTATTGTTATTCTATTTGTTAACTTTTTTATTATATTTGTTTCGAAAATAACGAATTTTTAATATTTCTTCGATAATTTATGCAAAAACAAAAACTTCTATAAAATCTATAATAGAGAAACGCGATTGGACGCGACCCGACACTATAGCGCGTTGCTCTCCATCTCTAGTGAATTAAGGGCCAAAGATCAAAAGTTAATGAGATATGGAGGCTAAAAGATTCACTGGCGTCACTGCTGTTCGTTGCTTATAAACGGTGCGTGCAGTTTGACGCCGTGCCTCGCCTCGCTGCAATGTGCGGCGCGAAGCGTCTCGTTCCCATGCTCTGCTACCTATGCCACCCAAACGGCTGTATATCTCGTTAACCTTTGATCCCTACTTCACTAAGGATATATAATTAGTATTAAACATATAATGAATTAATTACTGTATGGGCTCATGCCATGTTTTTCATCATTGTTCTTCTATAATCGCCTTTTCAATGTGCTGTAAGGAATCACATATATCTGCGAAGCTCTGTTTATAGCTCACCAACTGTCAGTGACAAACTATATTGCTTGCAAAATGGAAATTTTTGCACTGATCTTTCTGGCTGTTGATGAACTTAATAGGTTTTCATCAGTGGATTCCAGTATGTAATTAACCAATTTTCTTCAATACAACATCTTTAAATTTTTTATTATCCCCATGTCCATTGGTTGCACTAAGGATGTTGTACTAGGAAGAAGAAATTCCAGTCTTACATTTTTTAGATTGCTAAATGAGGTGTGCAGCACAATTATCGAGAAGCAACAAAATTTTCCTTTGCTTATGTTGTAATTCTACATCCCAACTTGTAAGCCAATTCCAAAAAATTTCATAAGTCATCCATGCATTACTATTGACATGGTATTCTACTGGTAAACTCTCTCTTCTTAATCCCTTAAAGAATCGAGGCTTGGCATTTTTTCCTACGATTAGTAGTTTTTGTTTGTCAGTACCTGACATGTTTGTACAGTATAACATAGTGATACAGTCCATTGCCCTTTTATACCCTGACAGTGTAATGCGCTTATAACACAGCCATCTGGCATAGTACAATAATAGAGGTTGGTTTCATCAGTAATGTAAATATCATCTGAACAGAAATTCTCTAAAAAAGTAGGGATTTTAATTTTTTGCCATTGTTCAGCTGTTGCATTATTTGCACTGCCCTTTTCGCCATGCGCTTTTTTTTAATTTGATATTATATCTCGCTTTCTATTGAGACAACCAACCTTCAGTTGTTTTAAAATCATTGTAGCCAAGCTTTTTAGTGATCTCCTCTGACTTTGCCTTCAATCCTGGGCTGCTGATATTCATGCCTCACCCACTAACTATAGAAAATCATTGATCTAATGCTTCTTTGACTTCTGATCTTTTCCATCATGCTTTCTTTTGGATGTTCCTGGAATTTCTTTCTGTAATTCATCACACTTTCTTTTGAATGTTCCTGGAATTTTTTTCTGTAATGCCCCTCCTCATGCAGTTGATTTTCTTGTTGTAGGAGACCCACTATGGTAGATTTTGGTACACCAGTTATATCAGCGAGTCTACAAGTGTGACTTGTATTAAATGACTGGCTTTTAATTTTATCCAGCAAAGCTATTTTACTTAAGTGTAAAATTATTTCTTGGCATCTTGGAAAGATTTAAAAATTTTAAATAAAATCGACACTGTAACTGATTATCGCTAGGTACATTAAGTGTAGACTCTTAAGTAGACACACGACGATAGATAACTGATTGACATATGCTAATGTTGCCATACTTTCAAAAAAATCCCAAAAATATGTCAAAAATTGCTAAATTCCTTTTCTGCTACTGTCCCAATTAAGCATTTAAATTATAATATTAGTTTGGTTTCTGTTCTTTGAGATTTGGCCCCAAAAAGCAGCTGTCCCAATTAATCGATGGTCCAATTAAGCAGAATCAACTGTATTTCATAATTAAACCAAACATAAGAAATCACAACAAGCACTTGAAGCTGGATAAATACACTATTTTATTATTACATATACTAATAATACTATTGTTTTCTGGAAAATATTATTAGTATATGTAATATATATTATATATATCTAATAATAAAATACAGTGATACCTCGGTTCACGAACACAATCTGTTCCTTGACCCTGTTCGTGATCCGAAAAGTTCATAATCCGAATCAATTTTTCCCATTGCAATCAATGTAAATCCAAATAATACGTTTTTTGTCCTAGAAAAAATTTTTAACATGTTATGGCTTTATGTGTGGAAATAATACAGAAAGGAAATAAATATAACAGTAATATTAGAAGAAAGCATGTTTAACACCACCTTCACTAACACTTTTAACTTTTTTGGGAGCCATAATAAGGGATAAATTTAATTAAATAAAGAAAAAAACTAAAATATCAACACTTGTTGGAACTTTACTGTATCCATATGACCTGGGCGAACTGGATTGCTGCTGGGGGCGAGGCTGTGTTCAGGGTTTTATGCGCTGTGAGTCACATGCGCTCCATGCATTCCGTGCGTGTATGTTCGTGAACTGAAGCATCATTTGTAAAGCGAAGCAAAATTTGTTCGCAAATGGTGTTTGTGAACCGAGACGTTTGTGATCCGAGGTATCACTGTAGTGTATTTATTCTGCTTCAAGTACTTGTTGTGATTTTTTGTGTTATTAGAAGCAGCAGAACTCAGTTGTCTCTAGTTAAACCAAACACAGTATATAAAGTTATTTTAATATTTTTCAGGGCAAAATGACATCAGTATCTGAGTTGTGAACAAAACTTGATGTACAAATTATGATCATAACTCAAGCACCTGTCTATTGTAGCAACTATTTTAGATCTGCCATGGATTAGTCAATATCCTTGATGAGGCAACTGGAATTCAAAAAGACCATACCCAGAAAATTCTAGAGATGTGGGTTCTGCAAGTAAACTCGAGATAGTGGATTCCGCTTAATTGGGAAGCCGCATAATTGGGACAAATCTCAAAGAACAAAAACCAAACCAATAAACTAATACAAAATTTAAACACTTAATTGGGACAGTAGCAGAAAAGGAATTTTCAATTTTTGATATCTTTTAGGGATTTTTCGAAAGTATGGCTACATACATACATACATACATACATACATACATACATACATACATACAT
>AYEL01055621.1:0-60036 GCA_000484575.1 Olivierus martensii
CCATATCAAATTTTATATTGCTTTTATATAAATATTCAAACATTAATCAGAAAAAGTAATTAGCGATGGCACATCTGTGGACGAAGAAGTTTAATCTGAAACAAAAAGCAGGAAAATCAGTTAAGCAGGAGTTGCAGGCGGATTGTCAGAAGAAAACAGCCTTGTATTTTAAATATATAATAGATTCTTTGTGGTTTCATTTATTAAGTTGTTTTTGTTGTTCAACTTAGTTGTAGTTAGGTATTCTTGCAAAATTTAAGGACTATCAAATTTTTTTAAATTTATGCCCAGAAACTACTGATTAAAGCAATTAGGAAAGAAATTAGAAAAGCTACTTGATCTTTTGGAATTTGCAAGTCAATTTCATGAAATCGTCAAGGAGATCCATGATTCTAGGATAACTCAATAACTCTGTTACCTATGTGAGTGTAACTAGTAAAAAATCAAGATAAAAGTGAAAACACCAAGATTATTGATAAGAACATAAACATACAAAAAAAACCACACACAAAGGGCATGCAATATTATTAAAAGGTAACGATTACACACATTACCTAACTACCGTACTATTTATTATAACTAAACCTAACAGTTCTAATGACTCTGCAGTCCAGAATTTGGCCTGAGCTCAGATCTTTTTATAAACTCTAACTTAAATATAATTAACTTCAAAACAATCTAACAACTAGTAACTATGGAAAAAATCCAGAAGTCGAAAATGCATTAGATCAATGGATTTTTATAGTTAGCAGGCGAGGCATGAATATCAGTGGCCCAGTATTGAAAACGGAGATCAGTAAAAAACTAATAAATAGGTACCTAATTATTATTTTTTTATCTATTTATTTATTTACGTATGAATTACATATTTTATTTTAGAATTTATTATTACTTTGTTTAATTGGGACAAATTAGCTTGGCCCAATGTGTCCCAATTAAGTGGAATCCACTGTATATCTAGAGTTCTTTTTATTAATAAAATCTTAATCCAAATTCAATGTGGAGTTGTGCAAAAATATGATCATCTGATTCAAATTCCTGATGATAACATAGTTCTCTATGATGTTATCAGGAATTGCCATACTTTAATAATGTAGAAAGAACAGTAGTAGTATACTATTATAAAATTCTCCATTTATCATTTATTTATTTTCAGAAATCTGATTTTATTTTTATTGCTAATTTATGACAATAGGATGATAAGATACACAAATTGTCTTAGTATATTTTATCATCTTTGTTAGTGATTAATATACTGTTATCTACAGTTTTTTTTAGATTATGGTAGCATTAATGATTGGAATGTGAATACATACTGATAAGTTGAGATAATTTAACTATAGTACTTTTAAAATATATTTTATTATTACTGGTATAGTGCTATTTGAACTTACTTAAGAAATATAAGCAGTTTTGTAAGAATACATGATTTGCATTCATAAGAGATTCAAAAAAAATTTACTTATAAACAGTCTGGATAATGTATTTTTTAACTGTTACAAAATTGATGAGTGGCACATATTTGACAAAAATAATAGAACTAACTGCTGCTGTATTTTTTATCATTACTAGTTAAGCATTATGCATTGAATTACATCTCTATTACAGGTGCTAAATTTCCCATTAAGTGGACAGCACCAGAAGCAGCATTATATGGAAAATTCTCAATCAAATCAGATATATGGTCTTACGGTATTCTTCTCTATGAACTTATTACTCATGGCCAAGTACCATATCCTGGTAAGTTCCAAATCTCTGTTTTTATCTATTAATATTAAAAAAATTAACATTAAATTTAAAATTTAGGAATGCACAATCGGGAAGTCATAGAACAAGTAGAGAGAGGTTACAGGATGCCTAAGCCTAATAACTGCGAATGTCCAGACTCTGTATATAGTGTTATGTTACAATGTTGGGATGGAGATCCAGAGAAACGTCCGACATTCGAGTTCCTTTTTGGTCACTTTGATGACTACTTTGTGTCAACTGAACCAAGCTATAGAGATGCTGAAGAATTCTGAAAGTTAGTGTATAAAGCGAAACATTTAAAATCAAACTGTTGTTTTTATTTTCCTGTTGGAAAATTTTCTTACATGCTCATCAATAGATCAAATCAATCTTATAATGTCCTCCCAAAAACCAAGATTAATTTGTATGTGAAAAGGCAGCTTATGCTCTGTTACACAGGGTATCACAGAGGACCAAAAAGTGCCCAAAATTTTTTCTATTGAAGCTATTTCATAGATCAAAATTAACATTTAAGCATCCTTCCAAATTTTTTAAAGAAATCTTACTAACAGGTTTGCATATTTGTGGTACTTAAATTTTATTTTTGTTAACATATACGATTGGGACATCCTAATTTATTACGTTCCCTTAGCAGAATCTTTAATCCTGTTTGGAATGTGCCTTTTTATGCTAGTTTAAACAGGAAAAACTTGGCACATTCGTATAAAATTTTATATAAAAAATACCATTTTTTAACTGAACTTTTTTAATAATTGTACAGGCTGAAAATATTCTGTGTCTAAATGAATTGTTTAGGTATGATGTTTTGTTTGTATAAATCAGGACAACTGTCTTAACAGAAATTCAAGCAAAATGAAACTAATTTGTGTAAAATCTAGAAATTTAGATCATGCTACCAGCAAAAAATGTATTGAAATTTTCAAATATACTGATTTAATTGTATGGTAATAGTTATTAAAGAAAACGTTTGTTTAAATCGTCATTTTATTGCTATTGATGGTTGTAATACAGAAATATTTCAAAATAAATTGTTTTTGTAAGTTTAGTTCAATTTTTACAGAGAGTTGATTTTCTGCAAACATCCATAGAAACTATGTATACATCATCTCTGCCATATGAGACATCTTTCGTGGAATATAAACTAGATTGTCAAAGTAACCGGCAAGTTCGTCTACTGTAATATCATCCATCCTTGCCTGTTGAGAACAAGTCAAATCACAAGCAGAGTTACATCCTTGGTTATTCTTTTCTAATTCCGATAAGGTATCAAACCTAAAATCACTAGATGGAACAAATTTATTTGTAAAAGTTACTTCCGAAAAAGCGCACAATTTTAAATTTCGGTTATCCATGTACGAATTGCAATCTTGTCTACGCAGTGAGTGAAAGTCTTTTAATTCCGAAACAGCACTTTCTCCAAAAATACCATTCAGATTATTTTCTGATTTAAAAACATTTGAAGTTATTCCCTTGGAAAATCCATGGCGAAGAGAACCAAGTCTGGATGTCTTCATCAGGTTGTGACCATACAAACATTCTTTATTAGCATGGCGTAGGGATAGATTTTTCACTAGAGTGCCATGTTTCTGTAATTTTCCATTATGATGACGTCTGCCACTATTAAGATAAAATTTAACAAATTAATTTGCTATTATTTGCTATGTAAATTAAAATTTAACTTACTTGTTTAAGTCAACTCTCAACTTTTTAAATTCGTTTTGTAGTTGGCACAACTGTTCATCTAATTCTGCCATTTCTAATAAATAGAAATAAAAAAATCATGTACCAACATAAATTTATAGCAATACAATACAATCATACCTCAATTTAAATTGTTTTGATTTACGTCATTTTCAACTTTAGCGAACTTTTTTCCCTCAACAAAAAACTGACAAAGGCTGGGTCTTACGAGCATAAATCGCGATGTAGCATTGTATCGATGCCAATTATGTTACTTCTGTTTGTGGCTAGACACTGCGTCTTTATGCCAAAGTTCACTCTTGTTCATCTTTCTATGCTGCATCCAAGAGTACATTTGTCCAATTGGGTTATGAGCTAGTTATTCAAATTTTATTGTTCTCTGAAACAATATATGTCACACATTCATATCATAAAATTCAAAGTAAAAGAATTGTATATGACATTCAATAATTCTATGAATGAAGTTATCAACCAATAAAACAGTTCTTGAGTTGTGTGTCACACATTCATACAATTCTTTTACTTTGAATTTTATGATATATGACATTCAATAATTCTATGAATGAAGTTATCAACCAATAAAACAGTTCTTGAGTTTCGCTATCCATGTTGAATCAGCTAACTTTAAATGACATCACAGTAATTGGTCAATAGCTAAATGACATCATTTATTTATGTCACATTGTATGCTTTTGGTTTGAACATCAGCAGTATGCTCAATGTTTTGTATGCATTTACATCAGCATACTGACGCTGTATTTATGCCCATGAAACCCAGCTTTAACAATCAGTTTATGCAACTAAATGTTACATCAGTGAATTTATTAAAAACTCATAAAATCACTTAAAAACCAATGAAAAGGGCAAAATCACAAAAATGAATAGAATAATTTATAGAATTATTTAGAAACTCAAGATGTTATTGGCAATATTACGGGATTATTTATAGAGGTTTTAGGTTGTTTTTTAAAGATTTTATTCCAGAACTTTATACGCATAAGTTTATTCAATTTAAATCATGAGTGTTAGAACAAATTAATGACATAAGGTGAGGTACGACTGTATAATTTTGTATTTAATAGATGAAAACCAAATATTTTAATTACGAGTGTTAGAACAAATTAACGATATAAGGTGAGGTACGACTGTATAATTTTGTATTTAATAGATGAAAACCAAATATTTTAACAAACACTTAGGATTCCTACCAAAAACAGTTGTTGTTAATGTTATATACAGCATTTCATTATATAGAAGAAATATCATTGTTGTTATATGGAGTGCAGGCTCTATCTAATACACACAATCATTTTGTTATACACAAGAGGAATGCATATTCTATAAAGGTACGTTTTAGCAGATCAGAATTGATAAGTGTTTGTATATTGTTTATTTAAATAATTGCATTTTGTGTAAGAAAATAAAAAATATGGATATTATAATTATATGACTATTGTCTGTCCACTAAAGCTGGGTCTAGCTAAGGATGTCCAAAGGGAGAGTTGCAGTCAGTATAATGACAGATGGGAATTATTGAATAAATATTATGTTATACTATTTCCAACATCGAAACTAATCATTTAGCATTCTACATTACAATAAACTTCATTAACTTGTGTTTGAAAACATCCATTTGCGGAAGTGTCGTCCCTATTTTGTCACTAGACTCATTCCATTAGTGCATGCGTACTTGCGTCTTCATTAACTTGTGTTTGAAAACATCCATTTGTGGAAGTGTCGTCCCTATTTTGTCACTAGACTCATTCCATTAGTGCATGCGTACTTGCGTCGATAGTCGCAGCTAAGCTGGTCGGACAGTACATCCATCTATTTTAGGTTTTCAAAAAGAAAAAGAAATTGAATTATTTTTGATTATTTAAGAAAATGTTTTCAGTTTATTCAACTCTCTTCAGTTGTCTATATTACACTTAAACTATTAGAATGTGTAATTTTTTATAATTGAAAAATGTTTTTTTGTTTCTGTAGTATTACAGGTGCTTTCAATATTCTTCTATAGTATCATCATAGTCATGTTTTGCATTTTTAAAGCTGATTTTTTAACAATTTAATTTATTAATTTAATGATGTATCTATATATATAAGTGAACAATATAATTTATTTTTCTGTAATTTAAAAGACTTGCTTTAACTCCTTCAGTACCTTTGCTGTCAATAGATGTCAAAACAGTGATGAAAAAGGGTTAAAAAATTTAATCCTGATTTTATTAATCCAATATTGCAGCTTGGTTTTTTCATAGTAATGTTCATTTTTGAATAACTGAAAAGATTTGGAACCATCAAAATATTTTTTAAATTACCTGTTTTTTTTACAAACATTGTCTCAAATAGAACCGCTTAATAGAATTTGGATTTTTTTATTGTCATCTTGTTGATTTTGTAGTCTAACACATCAAACCTATTCAAGTTTAGAGGTGATATTTTTAAAGTAAAAATAAAAATTTTTCATACGAGCTATAAAATCCTAAAATATTGTAGATAATAAGAAAATATTGATTAATTTTGTTAAAATGAAACAACAAATAAACAAGTAAGATTTATTTTTACCAAAAGTTAGGAGAAAATCATGACTAATAAAACAAACACCTTGCAGCCATTTAAATAAGCATGGCACTTTTATTACTTTAATACATCCAAGCTTACTTTTATCTTGCAGTGTGTGATATTGAATGTATTGCTACAATAAACCATCTGCAATTCAATTAGAGCAATATGAAAAATATTACAGTTGATGTATGAGATGAGATCATTTTCATATATGTTAGGATTTTTTGATATAAATAAAAAGTGCTGCCAAAAATTATATAAATGATATAACAAGTCCATAAATCTTGGATTACAAATAAAACTAGTAAAATTGAAATATAAAAAGTTTTCTTAAAACTTTACACAGCACTCTTCTAGCAGAAACACAATTCTTTAAGTAAAACATTTTTGATCTACTTGGAGACCATTTTCAATACATTACACTAGGACTAATCTAGTAAAAAAATTAAAATACTATTTTTGCACTTGCCAATATCCTAAACTGTCACATAAATAAACTATATCTAATTAAAATAAGAATATAAAACTTAAAAGATATTGATGACGTTTATTATTTTATTATATCAAAGAACTTTTAGTTTAATGAAACCGTTTTCAACAGTTTTTGGACAACAAGAACAGAATCACATCTAATTAAAATAAGAATATAAAACTTAAAAGATATTGATGATGTTTATTATTTTATTATACCAAAGAACTTTTAGTTTAATGAAACCGTTTTCAACAGTTTTTGGACAACAAGAACAGAATTCTAATGATCTATTCTATTCTTGTCCAAAAACTATTGAAGATGGCTTCATTAAGCCAAAAGTTCTTTAGTATAATAAAAGATATATATGTTTTCGCTTAATTTGGAGCACTGATCTTTATTCCTTAAATGATAATACTTAAAAATTACAAAAAATCACAACAAGCACTTGAAGCAGGATAAATACACTATTTTATTATTAGTTATATATACATATACTAATAATACTAATGTTATATTTTATTTTCCAGAAACGTTTTTGGCCTACTATGGCCCTAATCAGCCAGTAATCTCAAGTGAGCCTGCTTCAAGTGCTTGTTATGATTTCTTGTGTTATTAGAAGCAGCAGAACTCAGTTGTTTATAGTTACTAAACATTACTTTCACTTTTTAGCTTATTTGGATTTATTTTGTTATGGGTTTTGCTATATTGTTTTGTATAATGACATCACTAAATAAAGCCAAAAATTTTATCTAACTTACACAATGGTTTGCCCATATGCCAAGACATTTATTAAGGATATGTCACCAAGTACGAGGATAGCTGACATTCAATCATTATGAAAATTACACCTCTGTCCACTGACCTTAAGCAATGTAGTTCTTAAAAAATTACATACCCAAACAGGTGAGTATGATAAATTAAGAGTGATGAGATGGTGAGTTAAGATATTCTAGTTATCTAAGTATAGTGATATAGAAAAAAAATAAGCAGTATGTTGGTTAATAAGCTCACAACTGACTACATTAAACTGCCAATCTAATTGATAGTTCTAATCAGCATTGACAGCATTATCTAGGGTTCCACAACACACTATATTGCCATAATATTAAAAATAATAAATAAAACCAGCAAAATTTGCCTAAACACTTTGATTTTAATGCCAAACTATTACCTATTATCAGTTTAAACCAACAAACAAATTTTAAAATAAAATTTTTAAATCACAATTCACACTGGAAAGCATGAGAATCACATGTAACACTAAACTCTGATTATGATGATAATAGTGGTATTCCACAACTTGATATAATCCAATCGAATATCATTAATCACGAATTATGGAAGATTATTTCAGAAGTGATCCACAATTCAATAAAAAACAAAGTACAGAAGAGATTTATATAAAAAATCTGAAACTATATTATTATTATTATTATACGATGAGAAGTTCACTGATTTGTATTATCTAAGTCTGATGCAGTGATATTCACTCCAAAGAAAAACTTCCATGTTTTATTGAATTTGAATACAATTTATTGAATAAAAATTAAAACATTTCATGGAAAATAATTACATTTTTTCTGATCATCTAATTCTTTCGCAGATTATAATAAATGCAATATGGGTCACAAAAAAAAAGTGAGGCTATGAATTCGAGAATGCTGTTCTAAAGGACTCTGATAAATGTCTTAAAATTTGCCATTGCTCCTAAAAATGATGATCCATTTTTATGGTGGGATAAAACACTGGAAACACTATCTCTGCTGAGTAAATTGGCTTTGAAATATTTAAGTGCACAACTTAAGTTTAATTTTGACATTCAATATGTCAAAGTTACCTGATGATTCTTGAGACAAATACAATATATAGTTCAAATTTATCAGGCACTGCTATTTAAAAAAAAATCTGCTAGATGGCCGATAAGGCCAATTACCTACAGATTAATCAGTACAATCTTGTCAGAAATACCCAGAATTTATGAACTATTCATTATCAATATTTATTATTAAACTACACTTTATTGTTATAAACTTAATGAACACAAAAATACAAGAACCAGAAGCAAAAAGGATGTTTTCCATCTATCAGACCATTGCACATGGACTCATATTCGTGTGAATTGCATTGACTAATCACAGAATTTACCAATTACATCACTATTGTAAATTGATGGCATCAAAAGTCAAGAAGTATCTGTATTGATAAAAAATTGCAAAATTACTAGTAAATTTTTACTATATTTTTGTGTTATATGTTGTTTAACCAGTAAAGTGGTATACCAGTACTGCAATCTCTATTAAAGAGTTGTTGCAATCACATGAATAGTTATGGAACAAAGATCTATAATAAGTTCCATGAGAATAAAGCAGTTGTCAAGCCATTGCAGAAACCAGAGAAAAAGCTATTCTATTATGACTCCACAGAGAGTAGTCCATCTTATTCATTGATATTTCTTGAATGAAAACAACCAATTGATCTGTGATCTTTGCAATTATATATCATCATAAAAAGCAGATTTTAGTCACATACCCTTATTCTGTTGTCAAATGAATAAAGGTCGTCATAATTTTCTCCTACTGATAAATAATGCAAGTAATAAGCATGATAAATTATAATAAAAACAGACTGAAATGTTTTTCATTCTAAAAATAGATCATCATCATTTCTAAATCTAAAACTAATAATCCTTTACTATCCATACTTTAACTATAGTCATAATAATACAGCAATATTTGCAGTAAAGAATTAAACTTACCCTTTTATTAACTTAAATACGAACGTTTTCGGTGCATAGGCACCCTCTTCAGGTACACACTACTTAATCAAATCAAGAGAATCCTATAATAACAACATAATTCTAGAACATCCTTGCTTGAAAAAGCAAGGATGTTCTAGAATTGGTTTGGTTGAAATTTTAAGTTATGTAATTTTTGAGTATTCTAAAAATTTTGTCTGTTAAATTTTAAATGTTTAAATACAAACTATTAGAATGTTAAAACATCTAATTTGAATTGAATAATACAGCACTATTTGCAGTAATTCTTTACTGCAAATAGTGCTGTATTATTATGACTATAGCTAATAATCCTTGTGAATTAAAAACATTTCTGTCTGTGTTTTGATTAAAAATATACAGGAATCCCTTGATTAGTGTGAGTTTGAATGATGCAGTTTTGATTAGTATGCAAAAAAGTTTGAGATTATCCCTTAATATATGCAGTGCCAAATTTGATTAGTGCATTTCAACAAGTGCAATTTTTTTTTTTTGCAAACCCTCTGATCAATGAAGCTTTGGCAACTGGATCTCGGGGATTGTAGCATCTATATGATTAGAGCAATAAATTTACTTATTTGTTTATTTTAATTCTGTTAACATTACTTAATAATAGCAATCACATTATTATATAGCCAGCCTTCTTTTCAGTTCCTCTCCAGTACTCGATGTCTATTGACGTGTAAATAGACATCAAATAGCAAATATTCCTGACTAAAGAATTTGAAATGCCTAAATTTTGTAAAAATTTATACAAATTTTGAAAATAAGTTTTTTTTTGTGAAAAATAAATTTTAATTCTTACTATAAATTTTTAAATACTGTATAAATTTTTTACAAAATTTAGGCAATTTTGAAAAAAAATAAGTTTTTTTTTGTGAAAAATAAATTTTAATTCTTACTATAAATTTTTAAAACAATACATATTCCTCAATGATTTAAAGTACATGTAATGCAATATAGATACGTTTTGAGAGAGAGAAAAAAAAATACGTTTATAATTTTGATATTTTCCAGGATTCATTACAATTATTCCCATTGGTTTTTTAGAGATAGATTAGTACAGTTTTGATATATGCGGTGTATTGAGAGAATTTATTATTCGCACTAATCAAGAGATTCCTGTAGTTAATACTTTTCTCTAACATGATTTCATTTAAAAACATTTCATATATGGAAAGCTACTCCTGAAACTAGTCAGTTGGAGTTCAGGTAATTGTCCCATTGCCCAGATTGGAAACAGGAAGTGCAGCCCCACAAGGTTGGCAGCAAAGTCTGCAGGGACAGAGCCCCTAGTATAAATATAAAACTACAGATCTAAAAGCACATCATAAAATTGAATTTTACCTATATTTTCCAGATTGGAAACAGGAAGTGCAGCCCCACAAGGATGGCAGCAAATATAAATATAAAACTACAGATCTAAAAGCACATCATAAAATTGAATTTTACCTATATTTTGTATAATAATAATTTTTGATAATTTGTATCTATGAAATTTACATTTATTGCACTATTTGTTGAGAATATAATCAATCATAAATTTTAATATTTTTCAAATTATACTAGTAGTGGGAAATAAAGTTTTATGAAATTTCATACAGCAGTTATTAGAAAACTAGACCACTAGAAAGCAAATATTCTTGACTAAAGAATTTGATACATTGGATTGTCTACTGACTGAATTATAAAATCTCATTTGATAATTGGATTGTTCAATATTTTTTTAAAACGCTTATTCTAAAAAATATTGAATAACCCAGTTATTTAAATTAAATAATTAAAGAACTGTGCTAAGTTTGATGGCTATGCCTTTATTTTTAAGAAATTACTCAATCCAAACTACAGTCATACCTCAGCTTAAGTCGTTTTGACTTTACGTTGGTTTTTTTAAAAGGAAAAAATAAAAAAGTCTATTAAAGGCTGGGTCTCAGGTGTAAAATACACTGCTGCTCATAACTATAGGTCCACCAGGAAACAACTGTTTGCGAAAACATAAGGAACCCTAATGATATCAGAATAAGTTTATGGTGTACTATAAGTGTGAGACAAATGATTTCATGTTTTATTCAAATATAAACAAAAAAGTATACAGGAAATACAGCAGAAGTCATTTTTCACACTGTCCATATATATAGGACTACCCCTGGGATCCCTGAAAAAACATAAATGATGGCAGAGCTTGGCCTTCTAGAGCAGGGGTGGGCAAAAGGCGGCCCGCGGGCCGGATCCAGCCTGCGAAGGCATCTTATACGGCCCTTTGCAGTGATGATTGACATGTCGAACCATATAGCCCCAAACATTTCTATTATGTTCAGGTCAGGGGATCTCGCTGGCCACCTCAAGCACTTAATATCATGGCCTGCAATGGATGAAAACTGTTTGCAGTGATGATAGACATGTCGAACCATATAGCCCCAACCATTTCTATTATGTTCAGGTCAGGGGATCTCGCTGGCCACCTCAAGCACTTAATATCATGGTCATTTAGCCATTGTTTTGTTGCATGTAGGTATGGCATGAGGCATTGTCCTGCTAAAACAAGAACTGGTCACCACAAAGAGGCCAGCCATATGCCGCTAATTGTGTATCCAGCATTCCAATATATTGCTGAGAATTCAGAGTAGAGGGAATCACCACGAGATCTGTTGTTCCTCTGGCTGAAACAGCTCCCCAAACCATGAGGGAACCACCATGAGCTTGGTAACTCATTTGAACTTGATTATTTCTGAGATCATGCTAGTAGTAATGAATATCGTCTGGACCATCAAAGTTGAAGCGTTTCTCATCAGAGAACAACATGGTGTCCCATCGGATGCATAGTGCCATCCACTTTTCTATAGCATCCATGCGTTGTTGCTTATGGCGTTTTGTTAAACATGGTTTCGCCTTCATCTTTACGTATTTTATGCTTGAGGTCTTGTGTAGCACTCGAGACACAGTTTGCCGTGATGGTGCTGATGGAAGGTGCATTGCTATAGCGGCTGCAGACATCTTTTGTGAGACCGCCATGTGGATGATTCATCTTCTGGCTTTTGCAGAGAGGCTTTGTTTTCGTCCTGGACGTTTTATTGTTGTTCCAGATATCCCACGTTTAATCACGAGTTGAACTGCATGCTTGGATCGCCCAATTTTTGCAGCAATTTTTCGTTGTGACCATCCTGCACCATGCAGGTACCAGACTTCTCGAACTTCTTCCTCTGCGAGTTGTTTTCCATGAGGCATGCTGTAAATGCGTGTTATCAACACTGATAATAAAGAATGCAATGATTAGCAAGTGCAGATGCAAATTAGACAGTCCCATTACGTTGTCCCAGGGGTGGTCCTATATATATGGACATTGTGAAAAATGACTTCTGCTGTATTTCCTGTGTACTTTTTTGTTTATATTTGAATAAAACATGAAATCATTTGTCTCACACTTATAGTACACCATAAACTTATTCTATCATTAGGGTTCCTTATGTTTTCGCAAACAGCTGTTTCCTTGTGGACCTATAGTTATGAGCAGCAATGTACAATGTAAATACATCAGTATATTAATACTGATGTTACTTTCACTATATGACTAGATGCTGTGTCTTTATGCTGAAGTTCATTCTTGTTCAACTTTCTACACTGTGTACAAGAGTACATTGATCATTTGTCCAATCAATGTATGAGTTGGTTAGTGAAACTTATAGAATTGTTTAGAAGCTTAAAAATGTTATTAGTGACATTATGGGGTTATTTATAAGGAGTCTAGGCTGCTTTTAACTTTTCTTTATTGTCAGTTGTCTTTAAAAAACTTATCATTTTTTAACTTTTGTTTATTGTGTATTAAGTTAAAAAATGACTTATAAGTCAAATAAACTCTTATAATTACATCGAAAAATGACAAGTCGAATTAAGTCGCAAGTCTTGGAACAAATTAAATGACGTAAGGTGAGGTATGACCGTATTTTCTCTTCTTCATTTTTATTTTTATTTTTTTTTTTTAATATATTTCAGTAAGATTTTACTCTTAAAGACATGGTTACAAGTTGAAATTTGTTTGATTTTTTAATGCATGTATCCTTTTACAAATTGGAGTCTATGAAATAAATATATAATTCATTTGGTCACAAGAATTACATAGTATGCAGACAAAATCTGAATGTTTTACTTTCTTTATTTCTTAACCTTTTCAGATAATTCTGAAAAGGTTACAAGAGTAACGTCGATCATTTGTCCAATTGGAACACTTAAAAGAATTTTTATGGAACAGTAAAATCAATTACATTTATATAATGGAGCATAATGTTAAAATTAACATTAAAAATTATGCATGCAGTTCTTAACATAGCTTTTTATTAAAAATTATACATTACAAATACAATTACAAGACATACAGCTCTACTAGCAAGTATAAAGTTATTTATTGTGGTATTACATTTTCGGATCTTTCTACGATCCCTCTTCAGTACCATTCATTTAACTATACAGCATATTTAAAAGAACATTATAAAATAGAATATTCTATTAGATTCTATTCTATTCTAAAATAGAATAGATATTCTATTTTATAATGTTCTTTTAAATATGGTGTATAGTTAAATGAATGGTACTGAAGAGGGATCGTGAAAGGATCCGAAAACGTTATACCATAATAAATAACTTTATACTTGCTAGTAGAGCTGTATGTCTTGTAATTGGTTTAAAGCAAGTAGTTTCCTATAACATTACAAATATTCATAAATTCCATAATTTTGCAAAACATTTGTGACAAGTTTACAGAAAAAGTTCATGATCAAATTTAATTAGTCTTATTCCAGTGCAACTTTCTGTCATCATAACTTATCCCTGCTGAAATGAATCATTGCCAAACTGCAGTCTTTTCATTGTCGTCATCAACTTTTACATTCAAGTTTAATGTATGTACATTCCCATTTATGATTTTTCTGCAACTTTTGTTCTCATAAGGATCATCAATTTTATTTTATGTATAGATTTCTCTAAATCCATTTAAAACTGAGGAAAGAAATTCTTCCAAAATGCATTTTTTATGAATTGTTAGCAGCAATAAATATTTTTCATTAGCTGATCTTCACATCTGCTTTCATCTAGTCCAGTGGTTCTCAACCTTTTTTTCCATGGGTCACATACATTTGTTTGCTACATTATGCGGGCCACAACATGCTATATCAGCAGTCAGCAACCGGTTGGTGTCACATGAAAAATTTTTTTATGAGTGCATCAGGAAGGACCTAGCAGATTAGGAAAATTCTAATTTTTCCAGATTTAAAAAAAAATTTTTAATATCAATTTTTATTTTTTATTGTTTTGCATGTGAGAGAAGAATTCTGTGCTTTCATTAAATTTATGACTGTGCGTTCCAGGCCGCACATAAAAGCTTGCTGGGCTACATGTTGAGAATGGCTGATCTAGTCTGTTATTACAAGTATGACAATACTCATCCCATAGAGGTTCCATTTAGTCTATACTTTCAGCAGTTTCCACTACCTTTACTTCTATTCTAAATGTATGTTTTTTGGAAATGAAGATGGTTTGTTAAAGTTATTCCAAGTACAGTCATCCTAAAGTTACATTGTAGGTCATTTCAAGATGGGCACTGTTCATTGAGATGACATAAATCAAAATCAGATTTTCCTCATAAACAGTAATGCTAAAACAGATTAATCAAAAAAAAAAAAAAAAAAAAAAAAAAAAAAAAAAAAAAAAAAAAAAAAAAAAAAAAAAAAAAAAAAAAAAAAAAAAAATCACATACACACACATTCTGTACTTAAGAAAGATTTACAAAAAATAAGGACTCTGACAAATCAAATGAGAATTTAAGAAGGAAATGGCATTCTCCCTTGAACTATAGCCAGTACAACTGGATTATTGCTAAGTTCCAATAATAAAAATTGCAACAAACAAATCTTTGTCCATGGCTTAAGTAAATCAAATAATGAATTTTGTGAGAAATTCTTCTCCTAAAACAAATATGCATCCTCTCTATTCATTGCTCATTTGAATCAAAATTCTCAAGAATCTCAATGCAGGTTCGAGAAGTCCCCTGCATTAGTTTTGAAATTGTCATCTGATCTGATCTGCTGGTTCAGGTTAAAATCATATTCTTCAACACTTAAGCTAGGTTGACACGATCAGACACACTCGGACTGAGTTCACTTGGATGATGCATGCACATCCACTCGGACCTTTTCATCTGAATCGAGTAAACTTGGATGGCAACCAAAATACTCAGACCGAGTAGCAGCTGATTGGAAGTTTAAGATGGCAGAAAGCAGTAAACAATGATTGCGTAGGTAGAGTGAAGCTCTCATGTTTGTGTCAAATGATTGAATTTTAAAATTGCCGCATCTTAAAAGTTCATTAAACTGAATATTAGTATATCGTAGATAGTTTTGAATGTATTTTTATCTTCATTTTCCATCTCAAATAAAAAATTGGAAGAGGCACCTAATTGCTCACGCCTGAGCAATTATTAAGAGGAAATTATGAAGTTGATCCCTTCCCGTGTCCGTAACTACTACTTCTGTCTAATCTGTTTATTAATGTGACTGTTTAGCTCCTGCAATAATATTGTATATACTTGAATATAAGCCGACCGCCTGACTTCAGAGTTTGAAAATCGGTAAAAATGCTTAACCCGTGTATAAGCCTACCCCAGACTTTAGCGCTTAAAATTTGATAAAAATTTTAAATCGATAAATTATGTCATCTTTGATTTTTAGTTCCGATATATTAATGCCATTGGCCAAAATAAATATTTTATTAAAACTTTAAATATATACATATAAAATATATTGCTGTTGTATTATAATAATTTATCAATTTAAAAGGTAAAATTTTACTTTATCCAAAGCAATCGAGCGCATCGCATCGCCGACTCCAACCTGCATTTGTATAAGTGCATCAGATAGGCAACGCCGCGTTGCCTGATGCGCCTTGACGCAGAAATTCTCAACAATAATCCAGCTAAAGCAGCCATTCTCGACCTGCAGCCCGGCAAGCTTTTACGTGTGACCCGGAACGCACAATCGTGAATTTAATGAAAGCACAAAATTCTTCTCTCACATGAAAATAATAATAAAAATATATCTTTATTTCTTAAACCGAAATATTGACTAAAAAGTATAACTTACTAAACTAACCTGAGTAGGAATTCTTATCTTTATTTTTTAAACCGAAATATTGACTAAAAAGTATAACTTACTAAACTAACCTGAGTAGGAATTCTTACTCTATACTTTTTGTTTTCTTGCAGAAAACATCTAGAATTCTTAGCTACGAAGTGTTAAAAATATAAAATATTTAAGATATAAAAAAATAATTTTAGAAAATATATTTACTTTTCACATTTTCTGGTTTTAGTCCGGAGAAAATGCAAGTTTTGAACCAACAAAAATAGCATTTACTCTTCATTTTTATGTTACAAGGGCAATAGCCATGATACGAGCACCAAAATTCACTTTTATTCATCACAGAATGAACAAAAAAGGTACAGCAGGATATGCATGCATGGTTACCATAATAATTCGTGTATGAAACATCAGCACATATGCGACAGGTTGGTCTAAAATTATCCAAGATAAAGTAGTTTTCTGAAACAAAAAAATAATAATAACTTTTAGAAAACAATAGATAAAACTTTATATTTTAATATGAATAAAAATGTGAAGTTTTACCTTGGTATGTGTCCATATTCGGGTATATTAAAAAGAAATTAATAATTTTTGTTAATGAATTGTCCTAAAATAATTGCCGTTTATAAATTGGACATCATCTAGTTTAGAAAACTTAAAGTCGCATCAGTATGTCTCATCTTGCGAAAAGAAAATGCTGAACATTAGACGATACATTGATTTGCATAAATCTAGGCATTGCATTAATAATTTAAGATGATATAAATATAATTTATGGAAAATCAACTAATTTTTGAACAACTAACATTTGACAAATATAAAAAAATATATAGGGAATTTTCTTTAAAATATTTTAGAAAATATTGGGAAAGAATGGTGCGAAATATTTAAAATGACATAAAAAAATCAGAATATCTTTTGAACAAAATTACAGCTTTTTAAATGTGTATTAATCTTGTTCAACAATATATATGATACACGAAAAAATTAATTCATATAAGATGAATAAATTTAGAGAGGAAAAAAAAAAAAAAATGCAAAAATTTGAAAATGTAAAAAGAAACTTCGATGCAAATAGTGATATTAATAATAATCGCTAAATTTGAAGCCAAAATTTAAAAAAGTAATAAAAAGTATGATTGAAAATATAAATATTTTTCTCACCGATATAACATTTCAGATTCTGCTTCTAATGAATCAAGAAGAAAAAACTTTTTTTCTAGAGGAAAGAAAATTTTTTTTGTTTATTCATTGATGGAATTGAGGAATGTAAATGATCAATATCCAGTTCAGTAGTTAATTCCATCAGATTATTTGTACATAAATATGGAAGAAATGAATTAACCAGATCAACACGAATCACTGACAAAAATCACCGAATTTAATTAAACGACGTTTTCAAATTCTAAATCGATAACATTCATTTTTTGAAAATAAAAAAAAATATTTCAAAAATTCTCTAATTTATTCAGCTTATTGCATTAAGTTATAAAGCTAAATTTCGAAGAATCTAAATATAATAACGTACTCGAAATGCTTAGCATCCAAATTGTCTGAATTTCGGATCTTTATGCGGGAAAAGAACATTACCTATAATATAAACAATGAAAATTATAACTAAAAACAAAAATTTAATTTAAATTTAATGTTAATATAAGTAATACTTTTGTTATAATATTGAAGTTAGAACATTACTTGTTACACATCTTCCTTGAGGTTATTGAGTATTAAATATCGCAAAGAATTTAACTTAATTGAGAAATTAAGTAAAATGTTTATATTAAGATTGATGGTCCACATTTTTAAAATTATTACGAAATTTTCTAGTTTTTAAAAAAGATTAGAGTATTTTCTCAACAGCTTTTCATTATTATTTCCAAGCACATAATTTGAAAAAATTCCGAGACTTCGGTTTGGTTCTGTCATTGTATGTATAAATGTTAAAGATCGAAAAAAATTTCTCTCTCTTTCTTCTAGAAAAAAATTTTCGAGAAGGAAAAGAAATAAATTTCCTTAAAAGTTTATTTTTTTCTTCTAGATTAATTTTTTTCTTTCTAGAAAAATTTTTTCTAGAAGAAAATATTAATCAATTTCGTTTTTCTAGAAGAAAAATTAATCAGTTATAGTTAAATATAGCTATTATTGTTCTCTGATCAGTTTCATTTTTCTTCTAGACAAATGAAACCGATTAAAGAACTATAATTATAACTGATATTTTTCATTCGATAACAAATCTTTATTTTTAACCGAAACTCTTAATTTTTTAAGAAATAAAGAAAACCCAAACAATAATAGATATATAAAGAATAGACTTATAATCACAAATCATTCATTAAAATTAAAAACATTAAGATTAACAGTTGAGGATCAATCTCAAATATTAATTAATCCCAAATTATCATCATTCTCTTAAATTAGTTTATTGAAGAACAATATATTGTCAACCAACTAGATATGAAATAAGATGTTTGCCTTTCACTGAATATTCTGGTTAGACTGAGTACGATCTTTTCAGGGGAATCTTGATTCCTTCTCCATTCTTCAATAGTGGACTGTGAAATTTTTTCGCTGTTGCTCTGAAATTTGCTGTATCTGACAAAGATATAAAGCAAATTTTTGTAATTCAGTTTTTATATAGGTAAAAATTTGTATTTTATATTTTTCAAAATTTACCTCATTTTGTTTAACCCAAAGATGTATCAATAGTTGAACATAATTTGTATACATACTTAAGCAAAATTTATAGAATATTTTTGTAATTCAGTTTTTATATAGATAAAAATTTGTATTTTATATTTTTCAAAATTTACCTCATTTTGTTTAATCCAAAGATGTATCAATAGTTGAACATAATTTGTATACATACTTAAGCAAAATTTATAGAATTTGACTAAGTTCACTTCCCATTGAAATTATTGTAAACTCCTATGAAGAAAGGTTAGGTTAGTTCGATTAATCCGCCATATCCTCATGGGATATTTTTTATCTGGCGGTGGTCTTTTTTAGAGCCCATCACAGGCTAGCCAACACTCATGATGGGGTCTTTTTTGTCAACAGATGACGCCACACTCCATTCATGAAGAATACTATGTGGAGGGGCGAAACAAGTCCTTTCACAGCCTGCCCACTTCTGCGGAGGGGTCACCGGATTGTGGAGGACGGGAATCGACGGGCTGGGCCCGGACCCCATGATAAATATTTTCAAGGAGTGGGACACGAGAATCGAACCTAGGTCCTCCAGAGTGGAAAGCCTAAGCGTTTCCACGCAGCCAATCCGGCCGACCCCATGATGGGGTCAATTGGATGGTTAAAGGATAGAGTTCAACGGCCGGGTCCGGATCCCTCCTGAAAAATTGGAGGTGTGGGACCCGGATTTGAACCCACAGACCCCTCCTGAAAAACTGGAGGTGTGGGACCCGGATTTGAACCCGAATCCTTAAGAGTGGTAAGCCACCACGCGGCCATCCGGCCGACCCTATAAAGAAAGACTTCTAAAATAATAATATATCGATTAATATTGTTTCAGAAATTATAACTGAAATGTATTTTTCTTTCTTGAGTTTTTGATTTTATGAATTGTAAATAATAATCCAACATGGGATCATGAAAATTATATCGAATATGTTCGGCGATGGTTCGTTTTGTTTGTCATATGAGGATTTTGAAACCTTTTATTTATATAAAAACTAACAAATATATATCATCTGAGTGACATGACTCCATATAGATTTTTCTTAAATAAATATTATCTTAGTTTTTATAATTTATATCACGTAGCAATTTATTATCGATAATAAATGCATGAAAATCATAATTTGCATAATTTATTACAATACCAACAAGCCCATTTCGCTTTGTTCTCGAACTTAGAGTTGGTTGGTTAGTTGGATTACGAAAAGCACTGGTATAAATGATCCCTGAAGTAAATATAAATATGAGCATTTGTGTTTCATGGCTTCTGTTGGGTTAATTAGATTACGCCGCCATATCCTCATGGGATATACTGTATCTGGCGGCGGCCACTTGTAGAGCCCATGACAGACTGGCCAACACCCGTGATGGGGTCAGCCAGATGGTTGAAGGATGGGGTTCAACGGGCCGGGCCCGGACCCCTCCTGAAAAACTGGTGGTGTGGGACCCGGATTTGAACCCGGATCCTCCAGGGTGGTAAGCCAAAGCTTTACCACGCGGCCATCCGGCCGACTTCGAACTTAGAGACTTCAAAATTTAATATTTATGTATAATCATGATATGAATGTTATTTGAAAGCTTCTGTTGGGAATCATTGTTACATCACAGACATGTTGAGAATCATCGTTACGTCATAAGGCCCAAAAGACTATTAACTATGACATAAAAATGCATTACTTCACATGATACTTTAATGTATGCTATAATAACTAAGATTGATGTTGTGTCACGAAAGGCTCATAATATAAATATTGCGAACGCACCTCCATTGTTATATTATATTGTATTTTAACTTCTTTTAAATTAAAAAAAATCTAAATTTTCATAATTTTAATTTTTTAGAGAGAAAATTTCGAATTAGAATGCAGAAATAAATATGGAAATGTTTTTGGGTTAGTATTTCTACGATATTTACTATATTTCTTTAAATGAATTAATAATAGATTGGATTTATTACAGATTCTTTTTAGGACCAAAACCATTTTTAGTTGTCTCAGATCAAAATTTAATAAAAAAGATACAAGTTGAGGAATTTAAACGCTTTAATAACAAAGATGTAAGAATATTTTAATTTAAAAATATACAGAACTCGGAACAAGAAAGAGTGATTAGATGTGTCCTGAGAAATTTTTTGCTATCTAGACAATTTATTGACATATTTTGTTCTTAGAATAAGAGTGTTAGAATGAAAATTCATTTCTGCAATCCAACAAAGTATGATTTCTGATAATAAAATGGAATTTGATTTCATAGCTAACGTTTATAATACATTAAAGAACTTAGAGACTTCAAAATTTAATATTTATGTATAATCATGATATGAATGTTATTTGAAAATCTAATTAGAGAAAAATCTGTTTATATTTGTTTTATTGATTTTATTCATATATTTTTATGGCTTTTGATGTGAAGTGGATCCAAACATTTATGAATGACCCAAACTCTATCTCGGTTTTCTTAGGCCTTGTTGGTGAATATGTAGCAAACATGGTAGCAAGGGATAATTCAGGATTCAATTGAACACCTTTGAAGCACTTCAGGTCTATTCATGAAATGCTGGATTAATTATATTTGAAAAGGAAAACAGTTTTCTTATTAAACTTTTTTTTTTAATCTTCGCATATAAAATAACAAATTAAATGAGATAACCACAATCGACATTAAAATGTAGGCTTACATTACAAGATTCATGATTATGATAAAAACGATAATTTAAATAAGAATTCTAATCGATGCCCAATAACTTCTCACTGAATATGTTAAAGGATAAACGTTCGAAAGGTTACTAAAGTATATTTTTAGTATTAATGCCATAAATAATATTTCTTTAAATATTTGAAACTTTATAATAATATTCTACAAGATTTATCTCTATTGTAATTCTTTTTATCATGTCTTGAACTAAATGGCATAAATACTTTTCTCAATTCTTGCCGTATTCTTTGTCTTCTGCAACTTTAAGAATGGCATTAATAATTTTTATTAACTTTCAGATGAAAAAAACAATAAAATATAACTAAACTACAAATTTTGATAATTTGTAACCTAACTTTCTTTGATAATGTGCGCAACTGATGATTTTAAGTTATCATATCCGTATCAGTCGCATCAGTAAACAATTTCAATAAATCGATCAAACTTTATTTTTTAATAAATAAAAAGTTTTGTTATATAAGAAAAGTAGAAACGTGTAGATTCTATAATGTAATGTTTTATGTATTCATTATTATGAAAATACATAGAAATTAATGAAATTTTAAGAGCGTTTTCTTTCCTCCTGAATTTGGATTCCTTAAGTTTTAAAATGCGTATAGATGAAGCACATTTTAATTCATGTTTTCAGCTTAAACCATTTTTCAAGTCATATTTGAACCAAAATCAATTTTTCTTCCGAATTTTTAGTTTTTTGTAGTCTGTCATAGATATCAGCATCTCCCATGTATCAATGAAACATCTTGAATGCTGATTCAATGAAACATCTTGAATGCTGATTCAATGAAAGATATTCATAAATATGTTATCAATGTAATAAATTATAGTTTGATGCATCGTTTAAACTTTATTTCCAGCTTTTTTCTGGTAACAATCCTACATTAACCAACAAAAGTACCATATTCGAGTTTAACTGTACATGGCCAACACCCAAAAGAAAAAATATTGTATGGTTAAAACAGTTAATGAAATACTATCAAAAATTTGGTTATGTTACTTATCAGCATTAAGATGCATTATGTTGTCAAGACGATTACATTCTTGAAATATATATGACATGTTTCTTATATCATAAATTTTTGGAACGATTTACTATTTTTGATGAATACTTTTTATATATTTTTAGTTAATGAAATCATAAAATTGTTCATGGACTTCGCCTCGTATAGCGTCATCGCTGCGCAAACGCGTCAGGTTGACGAACTGTGCGACGCGTCGTGATTGAAGCATCAGACATTTTAAATTATTCGTGATTAATATCGATATATATATATTCCCGAAATTTTTAGTTATTTTCACTCTTTAAACACGAATAAAATTTATATCGATTATTCCCGATTATCGATATAAATTTGGAATTTTTAATTTTAGGACACTAAAATATGTTTGAAAATATGCTAGCGATGCTTAAAAATTCGCCTCATTAAAAAAACAGTAATTAAATCAAGAAATTACGATTTTCGAATAAAATGTTTGAAAATATGCTAGCGTTGCTTAAAAATTCGCCTCATTAAAAAAACAGTAATTAAATCAAGAAATTACGATTTTCGTTTATTAATTTCGTCCATTCTAATAATTCATCTTTAATAAAAAAATGTGAGAATTGCATTAGAAGATTAATTAATATCGATCAAACATTTTTAGAAATATATATTTGTTGTAAAGAAGAAAAAAATGAGTACAAATTTAAATGTCTGTTTACAGACGTTAGATGACAACAGTATGTTCACAGAATAAAAAGTACTCTCTACAAAGGCACAAAAATTTTAAAAATTAAAAGAAAAACATTTGTAAATTTGCACAAAACAACAAAAACCGAAAAAACAAAAGTTCACTTATTCTACAAAAGTTTCTGGAGCGTAGCGATGCATATCACGAATACAAATCAGCATATATTTTTCAATTCTGTTCAGTACCAGTTGCAAAATGCGAATATTTGCATTCCTGCTATCTAAACCTTGAGTAAGAAAACATTAATAAGTGATAGGGGGAAAAAAGGGATTTTTTTTATTTTAGAGGCAAATACTTACATTTAAAATACGTTAACTTGCTTATCAATCTCTCTCCTATGATAAAACCATCGTTTCTAAATTCTTTCAACAATTCAGCCATTTTTAAAATTTCTACTGTCAGATCTTGTACGGAAGAAACTGTGCACTTGTAAGGATCTATAAAGCATCTTTTCAGCATTAAATTACCGTGCCAAAACATGGAATTGACGGCGATTCCGATAGCTATACGTCTTCTCATATATTTCCTCATCTGAAGAAAGTTAAAAATGTTTTTTACAATGTTAGAGGAAAATTGAAAAAAAATAAATAAATACTCACAATTGGTCTGAATCTCTTCAAGAACAAATACTGTGGTTGAGATGCAATGTTAAAGAGGAAAATTAAAAAAATAAATAAATAAATAAATAAATACTCACAATTGGTCTGAATCTCTTCAAGAACAAATACTGTGGTTGAGATATCTTAAAACCTTTCTTGAGTGAGTGAAACCATCTTGCCAAGGCTTGGATTTGATATAAACCTTCTTCATCTGGTATAGTCTATTTTTTAATTAAATTTGTTTTTAAAATAAAAAATATAGATTTAAAAGTAATTATTACTAACTTGAGGGCAAAATGTTAGATTACTTGCTAGTGAAAGACGTGTCGCGTCTCATCTGGCAGCGCGGCGTCGCCTTTAGCAAGCTTTTTTAATGAATATATATATACGTTCCCAGACCACAATGTAGAGATCGACTAAACACGAATCATTGGTTTAAAGTTTTAGCATAAATGCTTGGAATGGAGAACGAAAATGTTCAAAAATCTAAGTTTTCTAGAGTTGACCAATTAAAAAAGTCAGTAGAAAAAGTTTGTCATCTTCCTCGATCCACTATATTTCAAGCTTGAAATCTAATTAACAAAAGAAGTAAAGCAATTTGAAAATTGCAAAAATCAGTATGTTTCATTTTTCTTCCCCTCTCTCTTTCTTTTCATCCTACACTCAACTGACTCTACAGGTCACATTATTTAACTAATTTCAATAATTTAGTATATTCTGTTGCAAAAAACGATCATATTTGCTCGCAGGTTTATTGTAAGCATATTGCTCATACTGTTGAGAGTGTTGACGGATACGTTGTAGAAGCGTCTTCATAGAACTTAACGTAATGAAACAGCGAAACTTGTCGGATTTATCTTACTTACGAACAATGCCGGATTAAGTTAATGCGGGGCCCCATTGGATATAATTTTAAAACACACTCATTTGTTATTCAGCCTACTTACGAATTAAGTTAATGCGGGGCCCCATTGGATATAATTTTAAAACACACTCATTTGTTATTCAGCCAATTCCACTTATAACTCATTTCTAATTGCTAAGATTCTTTCGGCCTTATATTTATGTTAAAAATGCGAATTTCATCTATTTCAATCATAAATCCACGATCAACAAATAACATTTTATTATTCATTTAAACTGTGAAACTTTTTTCGATATTTTCTTTCATCATTCACATATAGTATGCGTATTTAATTCTAATTAAAAAAGATTCACCCGCCATTAATTTATTTGAATACTCAGAAAATATTTTCAGAATATTAGATAAGAATACATTGGAATCTACAGTAGTATTAATTTAAATAGAAAATTTTTCCCACATGTTGCAAGAGATCAAATAAAATCGATTCATTTTCATTCACATTTTTGTGGATCTACAAAAATTAGATGTTCAAAGGCTGGGATGTAAAAGCCTAGCCATAATAGTAAATCTAAACCATTATTCTTCCTTTATTAGCATTTTCATAATTCCATTTTTCATCAACTTGAGGCCCCTTTAAGCGCGGTCCCGATTGAGTGCAATCAGTGCAATGACTTAGATCCGACACTGTTTACGAATGCCGCTCCTTATATTGCTTTCAGATTTGCTCTTCTCATGAGCTCTTCAAATGCATTGTGCGTTCCTTGCCGATGAAATTTTAATCATTTGTATATCAAGCTGAAATAATTTGTATACCGAATTTCGCAGTTCTCGTTCTATTTTTACGGATGTGTCATTTTTTGCAACAGAGTGTATATATAATTGTTTTCATAGTAACATGATTTCCTGAAAATTTCATCATAATCTTCTTTTATATATATATATATGCCTATCTGTTCCGCAAACGCTTCCGCATTATTTGACCAAATTTGGCCTAGAGACTTCCCGTGAACCATGTGAGTAACCTAAGTTACCCTACTTGAGATCGATCCAGAGATTGGGGCATTTGGGTGGGAACGAAAATGCTTTCATTTAAATCTTTCAGAGTTATGTTCGAATTTGCGATGAGTCCCAATTGCACCGAGGTGACGTCACTTCTATATGGCCGCATGGTAAAGCTATGACTTACCACCCTGGAGGATCCGGGTTCAAATTCAGATCCCACACCTCCAGATTTTCAGGAGGGGTCCGAGCCCGGCCGTTGAAACCCATCCTTCAACCATCCGGTTGACCCCATCATGAGTGTTGTGATGGGGTCTATAAATGGCCGCTTCAGATATAGCATATCCCTCGTTCGACATGGCGGCTTAATCAAACTGACTTACATAACCATAAAATCATTGCTCATGCTTGACGTCACGATGATGTAACAATGGGCGATATTATGATCCAGATACGTCACCGCGATAAACGTCATCGTGACATAATATCCTGATTAAATCAACGTTAAGATTAGGCACAAAAAGTCAATCGATTCCAAATGCTATAATGACTGAATGATATAGTAAAATCATATTTCTTCATGGTTCATTGTTTATATAATATCCATAAAGTTTATAATTAAATCACAATTGATACATGACGTCACGAAGACATAACAATGACGCGACCTCATCGTGAGGTCGCGTCGTTATGAAAATGACGTTATCATGACATAATATTCTTGCTAAATCAACATTCAAATTGGAAACAAAAAACTATTAAATTTATAATGAATGCTATAATGCAGTAAATGAATGTTTGTGATGGGCTGTAAAAATAGTGACTGCCAAAAGTATCACATGAGATTCGGCAGCTTAATTTACATTAATCTAATCTAGATAAAGATTTAGCTTAAGTTAACTAAGGTGCCGAAGTCGTGATGCACTAAGAGTTGTCACATAAATTGCATTATGTACCTAAAATTCCTGAGCAATGCCGGATATCTTGGTAGTACTGTATTAATATAGAGAGTTTGTTCACTAAATATTTCAGCAGATTGTATTTTTCAATCATTGGATCAAATATGAAATTATGTTTGATAACTTAAATTTTATTCTGAAAATTTCATGTTAACTCACTGTCTCCAGCGAGGTCACAAATAAAGATAATAGGGAGGATAATTTTCTTCTCTATAAATATCTTTGCAATTCAGCTGATTTTGAACAAATTCGAAATCATTAACAATTTCAATACAATGAAAATAAACAACATTAGAAATTACCCGCTCATATAAATGAGCGGAAATATAATCATGTTATTTAATCAAATAATACTGTATATAACGACAAAAACACCTCCGAATTCGTGTAGGGGAATCCAAGAAGGAATTGTAAAATGGCATCCATTATTACGTTACAGCGCCCTCTGCGAATTCTGTCTTTTTAGAGGAACTACAATTTCAACGTTATTTCTATTCTTTAATTTTTTAAATTATTAATAACAACAAATAATTTGGACTGTCTCAGACATCCAAAAATTAGACCTTTCTAACGAAACGATACCCTATTTATAGAAATTGGTACAGTAAGTCAACCGAAAAAAGGACATCCACCCAACCAGCCACATTTGACTATTAATATATATGATATTTGATGGCGTTTGCTTACATATTACTTTTAGTAGACATTTCTCGTGCAAAATTGTTTTATCTATAAAAATAAATGATACCCATTCAGAAACATCTATCATAAAAAATAAGAGAAATACATTATTAAGTAATTAAAATATTTGCAAAAATTTAAAAGCGATTTTTTTAGTTGATTTGATTTCTTAAATTGTCACTAAAATGACTGGTTCTAACTATAAGTTATAGCTGATATATAATATTTCTAATTTGTCAGTAACTTATTTTTATGTGTTTTATAATTAGAAGTTTTCAGTAAAATAAAATATACAGTAGAAATAATGTGTCGAAACTGTATAAACACGGATGCAGACTATTATCGGAGAATCAGTTTCATTCGATCAATATTGCATAACTTCAGAAAACGACTATTGATTAATCAATATCAGAAAACAATACATAGGGTAAGTCTGAGAGAGATGGACTTTCTTTTTAAGAATTACTGTATTTTTATTATATATATATATAGATCGGAAGAGCGTCGTGTAATATGATACTATAAATTACCCGCTCATATAAATGAGCGGAAATATAATCATGTTATTTAATCAAATAATACTGTATATAACGACAAAAACACCTCCGAATTCGTGTAGGGGATTCTGAACAGCAAATGTTGCAAAAACATTTACCTGGTGGCACACTTTCAGAATGCTAGCAAAGTGTGTCTTTCAAATAAATATTGATGTATAAACTATTTTACATAATTTTTTATTTGAATCAATTATAGAATGATGAAAATCATCTAATAGTAGTCAATATAGGAAAAACTGGACAATTCTATTTTAATAGAAAGAAAGATTTTTATAATTCAAAAACATTTTATCCAGATGATGTCCAATTTCCATTAATTTGCCAAGGAATTCAAAAGTATTTTATAATTTCATAGAATAATTTTAGATTGTTAATATACCATAATGCAAATTTCTTCTCTTTAGAAATGTTGGGCTCATTCAATCTGAACTTTATTAGATATCTAAATTTAATAAGCAAAGAGCCACAGATAGATTGAAATAAATCAACAAACATTTTATAGAATTTAATGAGCTACATATTTTCATAAATCTTATTGCTCTTAAAACAGGCTTACCTGTTATATTATTTATAATAATTATCCAAATTCCAATATTGGTGTAATCTTTAATCATAAAATGCTTCAAGGAAAAAATTTACTGGTTACTGCAGTTTTTTGATGAAATTACATATTTAAATGAATAGGAATGAGTTTCCTGGGTAAACTAAGATTTTAGGGAAAACTGAATTTCAATAATAAATATTTAAAATTACTTTATTAAATATTTAAATTAGGCCCAAGAATAGATGCTTTCCAGATTATTGCAGATAATTTGCAGTTATTACTATCTATCAACTATACAGGTGCTCCTTAAGTTATGAATATAATTTGTACATAAGTTTTGTTCTGAAACTATTATTACATAGCAGCATGCAAGTACTGAAATAAGTGCATATATTGTTTTTGCAATATATTTCATAAATCGACCAATTAGAAGTTTCTTATTTCAGAGGCTTGAATAAAAAATTCTGATTATAAAACAAGAAATTTTTTTTTGGTATAATTTTGTCATCTTGAAATACTGCCCCATGTTAAATATACAGTTGTTCGGAAAGTAATTTCATTTTTTTTTCGTGAAAATGAACAACGATTTTTTTATAGTATATAAATATTTTATTTAATTATATATTGATCATTTTTTTTTATAGTATATAAATATTTTATTTAATTATATATTGACCATTTGTCCAAATACCTTTTGCCATCTTTCTGTAGTAGCATAATTCCATGCTTGAAGAATTTTTGTTCTTTGCTTGCAAAAAATTGAACCAAGTGATTTTTCACATGGTCATTTGAACTAAATGTTTTATCATCTAAAGAGTTCTTCAAAGACTGGAACAAATAATAATAGGAGGGTGTCGGATCTGACAAATATGGTGGGTGAGATAGCATCTGATAAAGTCATCAAATGTGTATGAAGTCTGGCATTATCATGGTGAAACACTACATCTCTTCTGTTAATCAATTCTGGCCTCTTCTGTTTGATGGAATCACTCAATTTGTCCAATTTGTGGACACTTCTGAATTAATTGTGGAATTATCTGGTAGAAGCTCAAAAAACAATTCTCTTGAAATCCCATCAAACAAAGAGCATCACTTTTTTTATGAATATCAGCTTTTGAAATGCTTTGAGCTGGCTCATTTCTTTTGCTCCATGATCATTTTCATTCAACATTGTTGTAAACAAATTATTTTTTGTTTTTTGATGAAAAATGGTACTATATAATATAATATAATATAATATATAATGGTACTATATAATATTATATATAACTGGTGATGAAAAATTTTGTTGTAAACAAAATTTTTCATCACCAGTTATCACCAGTTATAATTCGCTTCAGAAATTGATCATTTTCTTCACGTTTGAGCAGCAAATCACAGATGTCAATGCAATGGAGAATCTTTTTTTGAGAACATGTTGAACCCAAATATTGAGCTTTGAAATGAAACCAAGTTGTTTCAAATGGTCATGAACAGTCAAATTTGACAAATTTGATCTTATAGCTATTTCTTGTGTTGTTATTCAGCGATTTGCTTCAATCAATACCTTTATTTTGTCATCATCAGCTTCAATTGGCTTTCCAGAACGTGTTACATCTTTAATATCGAAATTGTCAGAACCGAAATTTTGCAAACAAGTTTAGGCATTAGCATTCTGTTAACACATCATCTCCATACACTTCACATGAATTTTTTCTTGCTTGAATAGCATTCTTACGTTTTCAATAATAAAAAAGCAAAACATGTTGAAAATCTCCATTTTTGATATGGTACAAAAAAAAAAAAAAAAAAAAAAAATAAAAAAAAAAAAAAAAAAAAAAAAAAAAAAAAAAAAAAAAAAAAAAAAAAAAAAAAACACAATTGCGACAATCAAAAAAATTTTTTTTATAAATAAACGTTGAAATATCAGCTGTCAAAATATATAAATGACAATAGGATTTAGAATGAAGTTGGCTAGTTTAAAATACAACTAAAGATACTCACGGAAAAAAACAAAATTACTTTCAGAACAACCCAATAATTGTGTAGTTTTATATTTGTTGCAAGAGCATTCTGCTATCATAATACAGTGGGTGATTGGTTAATGAACATAATCCATTCCGAGACAATGTTCATTATCCGAATTGTTCATTAACCGATCATCGATTTACCCAAGACAATATTCGTTATCCGAATTGTTCGTTAACCGATCATCGATTTACCATAGGTTTTTTATGAGAATTTTGATTTGTTCTGGCCACACAAAAAAAAAAAATAAATAAAAATTATAAAATTTCTTACTATGTTTATTTATATGTAATATCCATAATATATACATGCATAGTCTTGCATTTTCATCTATTATGTTTATTTTTAAATAAAAATTATATAAATAAACATAGTAAGAAATTTTATGTAATATCCATAATATATACATGCATAGTCTTGCATTTTCATCTATTATGTTTATTTTTTAAAGAATCTGTCCAATGTCGATAACGTTTTTCTCTTCTTCAGGATTTTTCAAAAGTGATTAAATATCGTTGTTGTAGAGATCCCCAAGCCTGTTGGCCTCAACCTAGTATGAGTGCCATTCTAACACCAAAATATTATAAACTCTCTGTTTCCTTCTTTAATAAATCTTTGATTTGTTTTAAGTTGTCTCTGAGTTCATTTATCTTCTTTAATAAATCTTTGATTTGTACTTTCTTTAATAAATCTTTGATTTGTTTTAAGTTGTCTCCGAGTTCATTTCTAACCTTTAATAAATCTTTGATTTGTTTTACGTTGTCTCCGAGTTCATTTTATGGGAAAAACTATTGTTCTCCCATCCTTATCCATAAATCAACAAACACACAAGACCTAAGCCTGTCATTTGGTTAAGTAAGTTAAGCCATCATATCCTCGTGAGATATTTTTAATTTTTAACATTGTCTGGTCAATACCCATGATGGGGTCAACGGGCCAAGCCCAGACCCCCTTGAAAAACTGGTGGAGTGAGACCCGGATCCTCCAGGATGGTAAGCCACAGCTTTACCACATGGCTATCCGGCCAACCTGTCATTCCATCAGTCTGCAGGTCCGACAGTTTGTTCTGTGAAGTGTTCGTTATCTGATCATAACAATCTTTCATGAAAGTGTTCGTTAACCGATCACCTACTGTATTTAAAATTCTGAGAGTTTTGAAACTTTGTAAAATGAGAAAATGAAATGGTATGTGGATAAATATGAATATTCATAACTCAAACAGTACCCGTATTATAAATTTTATAAGTATCATCATATATATTATTAGTCAAACGTGGTTGGCTGATGTCCCTTTTTTGGACGATATCATTCATTCACTCATACAGTTGTTCTCTTCAGTTGTTCTGTATGAGTGAATGAATGATATAGATGACATTCACTACTTTGTTTTCTCATTCATTAGAATACCCCATTCCACTTCCTGTTCACTTGCCATCTCTCATTCTAAACTATATTCCTATAATATCTTTATACACTCAAATGTATAATTCTTTTAAGCAATTTCATTCACACACAGACATTAAGCCTATACTTGCACATCTGATTCACAATCTCGTCTTCATTTCCTTTCATTTATCTATTCATATTCTATGCATCCAATCTCCATCATACTTCTGAACTGTTTGTCATTATTCTATAATTTCCTTATATTTTTTGGAAAATTTATATAAAAGGTCTGGGTCCAGCATCTATAGTCTGGCTGGTCCCTTCACAAGCACAGATAGTCTGTAATAGAGTCTGGATTAGTCCTATCACTTAGTAATTATTATTGATTGGAAAATAGTATTAAAAAATGCATGGAATATTTTGAATACTTATTAGGCTATTCATCTTAGATTTAATAGTTTTAAATTTAATAGTTAATCAATTTTATTAGTACGAAAATTAGAATTTAAAAGAATTAATAAGTAAACCAGAAATAATCAGAATACTATATTAGCAGAAGAATTTTTGTAAAAATTAATCTGATTTTCTTTAACAAAGAAGTAGAATCATATAAATAACATAAAATTCCAATTATTATTTATAATTTAATACCCAAAAATTAATTTTCCTTAGTCATAACTAATTTTTTTTATATAAAAGTTATTAATATGTGATGAACAAATTGTATAATAGTAATGTTTCAATTTTGAACTTTATACTTAAAAAATTTTTACCAACGAGAAATTTATTCATCATCTTAAATTATTAAGAACAAAATCACAAGAGAAAATTAAATATTGGAATGTGCTGTGCTTCAACAAGTGCAATTCTTCTTCTTCTTCTTTTTTTTTTTTGCAAACCCTCTGAAGCATTGGCAACTGAATCTCAGAGATTGTAATCTACATGATTAGAGCACTGCAATAAATTTATTTATTTTTAATTCTGTTAATATTATGACTTTCGTCAGCTAATTGTTATATTTTAAATTCATTCCTAATTTTATTTATTAATAAATTTAGCGTAAATGGCAACTACTTAATAATAGCATTACAAGTTGGCTGGATTGGCTGCGTGGAAATGCTTCGGCTTTCCACTCTGGAGGACCTGAGTTTGAGTCTCGGGTCCCACCCCTTAAAAATATTTATTATGGGGTCTGGGCCTGGCCCATCGATCCCCGGCCTCCACAATCTGGCTGACCCTTCCAGAGGGCTGGGCAACCTGTGGAAGGACTTATTTCACCCAATCACTTAGTATTCTCCCTGAATGGAAACTGGCGTCATCTGTTAACAAAAAAAAAAAAAAAAAAAAAATCAGCCTGAATGGAAACTGGCGTCATCTGTTAACAAAAAAAAAATAAAAAATAGCCATTACATTATTATAAAGCCAGCCTCGCCTTCAATTCCTCTTCAGTACTCAATGTTTACTGATGTGCAATTATTTTTTTACAAAATTTATGCAATTTTGTAAAAAATAATATTTTTTGTGAAAAATAAATTTTAATTCTTACTATAAATTTTTAAATGTCTATACATATTCCTCAATGATTTAAAGTATATGTAATGCAATATAGTTACGTTTTAAGAGAAAGAAAAAATGCATGTTTATAATTCTAACATTTTCCAGGATTCAATATAATTATTCCCATTGGTTTTTTAGTTTGATTAGTGCAGTTTAAGAAAAAATGCATGTTTATAATTCTGACATTTTCCAGGATTCAATATAATTATTCCCATTGGTTTTTTAGTTTGATTAGTGCAGTTTTGATAGTATATGTGGTGTATTGGATTTTGATATCTTCCAGGATTCATTATAATTATTCCCATTGATTTTTTAGTTTGATTAGTGCAGTTTTGATATATGCGGTGTATTGCGAGGATTTATAAACCACACTAATCAAGGGATTCCTGTAAATCATGATTATCATCATATGTATTTTTATCTTAATTTTGATTTTTTATAAAATTTTCACTAATACTCTGTTATTGATTTAAATAAAATTTAAATCTGACTAAACATTTTTAGAGAGTTATAGTGATAGATAACATATTGAATTTAATATATATTTCTCTTATTTTACGAATTTTTTTGTATAAATGAATTGTACTAATTTGTACTGGTTTTTCAATTTGCAAAGACTTTCTGGGACCCAAAAATCAATCAGAAATTTTTATATTGGAATAATATTGGAATAATGGAAAATGGGTATTTGTTTTAAAAAATTTTGTCTTAATGAAGAATTTTAAAAGAACAGATATTTGTACTATTAATTTTTAGTAATTTCAAATTGAAAATAACTCAGTTTCCATGTATTACATGAAAACCTGCTTTTGGATGTTTACATTCAATTAAGCCTCTCTCTGAATAATTGAATTTTAGACAAACACATTCAAGAACTGCTTTTTGTGTATTAGGTGTAAAGTTTTAAAAATAGTTTATATTTGAAACAGATTTTCTTATCACTTATAATATAATAAAATCAATATTATAACATAGTAATTATTGTATTTCTTTTTATAAAAATTATAAATTTTTTCACATCACATATAAATAACTTTTCATTAATTGATTGAAGAAACAAACCTATAAACAGATTTATTAGAATGCATAACAATTTTAACCATAAAAAAAAAAAATCAATGAAATTTATTACTTTCATAGATTTTTTATGGTGTTGTTTTAAATTATACATTTACTTTTTTCTGAATTATAATTATATATAACTTGTTAAATTTTAAATAGAAAAAGCTTCTTTAAGATTATAATCATATAATAATCATTAAGTTTCCAAATCATGCAACTGAATTATCTTTTATTATATATCATGCATTTACTCATTTTTAAAAAACTGAAATTACTAAACTTTACATAATTTTAAAACATGGTTATTCAGTTATTATTTTAATATTTATTTTAAAAAGTTAAATTCAACTTAAATTGAACTGACATTGTATTTTAATTATTCAATTAATTATTGTATATATAAATTATAATGAAATCATTTCACACATCATCTTACCAAGTAGCTAAAAGAAACAGCAACATTTATTATAAAAAAGAGAACGAATTTACTAAATATTATTAATATAATATAGTTAGAAGTTTTTAAAATTTGAAGAAATTTAACATATATATGGTTAATTATAACTACATACCGGGTTGATCATTTATTATAAAAAAGAGAATGAATTTACTAAATATTATTAATATAATATAGTTAGAAGCTTTTAAAATTTGAAGAAATTTAACATATATATGGTTAATTATAACTACATACCGGGTTGATCTGTCATATTTTGTTGACCTTCTTTAATATTTTGTAGTAATTTATCCAAATCAGCATCAAGACGTGCATCATCCATATCCATATGAGCATCCCATGGTATCTATTTGAAGTGTATGTTATAAATTATGTAAAATGATTTATTAAGAAATTTCAAAATGAAAGTAAATTGTACTTTCTCAAGAAAAATGATACAAAAAAAAAAAATTGTAATTTTACAAGAACGCAAAATAATAGATGGTATTAGTAATAGTAGTAACAGTAGGAAAGGGGCTCACCATAGCCCTAGCACTGCGATCAACAATGGTTTATTGTGCATCTTTTCTCAAGAAAAATGATACAAATAAAAAAATTGTAATTTTACAAGAATGCAAAATAATAGATTGTATTAGTAATAGTAGTAATAGTAGGAAAGGGGCTCACCATAGCCCTAGCACTGCGATCAACAATGGTTTATTGTGCATCCCCAACAGTGATATACCTATAAGAAGTCCCGTTTTAAAAGACAGTATCTTCTTCAATGGGACTGTAAAGAGAGCTTCTGGTGCAGGAAAATGCCACCCAAGAAGATCATACTTTAGCCCTGAAAAGGGCCACACATTCATACAAAATGTGAAAAGGAGTTTCATCTCCTTCTTGACCACCTCTACATTTGGGACTATCAACAATCCCAATTAAGTGGAGATGCCTTCTAAGATGACAGTACCCTGTAAATCCTAGCTTCATTTTTACGCAGTACAAGCAACTCTTTAGTTCTCTGTATAGAAGGACCTAAAATAAGAGCTTTAGCTTACCTTAAACCAGGAGTGCACCTCCAGTGAGTGAGGTGTTGAGCTGCCAACCAGTCCTGACAACCCGCCCAAATGCATCAAATCTAATGCCCAGGGCAGTAAAATCCTAGCTTCATTTTTATGCAGTACAAGCAACTCTTTAGTTCTCTGTACAGAAGGACCTAAAATAAGAGCTTTAGCTTGCCTTAAACCAGGAGTGCACCTCCAGTGAGTGAGGTGTTAAGCTGCCAACCAGTCCTGACAACCCGCCCAAATGCATCAAATCTAATGCCCAGGGCAGTCTCAGGTCTAATAAAGGGACAAGAATACCCTTCCTTTGCAGCCCATCAGAAACCTCATTATCCTAAATCCCTTTGTACTCTGGCACTCAAACAAGTTGTACCCTGTTCCTGGCAGCCAGTTCTTCAATAAGACCACAATCCTATACAAGTTACAAGTAAAGCGAGAGCTATCAAGTGCTTTTAATGCAGCTTGACTATCATAAAGGATATAAATGTGTTTATTAACATATCCCCTATCAAGATTGATTTTTGACATATGCAAAAATAGCATAGATTTCTGCATGGAAGATGGTGGTAAACTGCCCGAGGGAGTAAGAATAGGACATTCTCGTTCCCTCAGTAAATCCCTGCCCTAACACCAGTAGTGGTTTTGAAACCATCTGTAAACCAGATCAATCCACCCTTGATACTGCACCAACTCCCCCCTCCCCAGCCCTCCAAATTGGGAAAAACAACAGTGAAGGGCCTGAAGAAGTTAAATCTGGGCATCATGTAATCCTTCACAATCTCAAGAATGTGACTATATAACTTGTCCCATTCAAAAGATGTATACTCCACGTTGTGAGTCCAAGAAATTCTTCTCCCACAAAAATGGAGCCTATAATAACCATCCCTGGCACTCACCTCAACATACAAATGCAAGGGAGGAATGCCCAAGAGAACTTCAAGAGCAGCAGGAGCAGTCCTCATAGCCCCAGTGATGCTCAGACAGGCCAACATTTGAATCTTTCCAAGTTCGGTCCTGCAAGTCTTAAGTAAAAATCTTTGCCACCAAATTATGGCAGCATAGGTAATAATGGATCTCACAACCATGGTATATATCCAATGTAGCAGCCCTAGTTTAAGTCCCCAAGTCTTACTCAGATGCCCCTACAAGCCTACAGGGCTTTACAGGCTTTTCCAACAATAAACTCTACATGAGGCTTCCAAGTTAATCTCTTGTCTAATATGACACCAAGGTATTTGACCTGGGTAGAAAATTGTAAACTTTTGCCAAAGAGTAATGGTTCAATAAGTCACATCAATTGTCTTCTTCATGTAAAAGGTATAATTACAGTCTTTGTTGGATTAACAGTCAATCCAACCTTATCACACCATGGAAACTGTACTGAGAGCTATCTGAAGCACCACATACAGTCCTGGGAAACTTTCCTACCATAATGATGGCTATGTCATTAGCATATCCAACAGTGAAGAAACCCCTCCCATTGACTGTAGTTAAAAAATCATTCACTACAAGGCACCAAAGAAGGGGAGAAAGCACTCCCTCCCTGTGGACAACCCCTGTCTGTGAATATCCCAACTTCCTCATCATAGAGTGAGCTGAAAACAATTCTATGCTTCAGCATGGAACCAATCCAACTGAATAATTGTTGAACAAATTCCATGCCTACTAGCAGCAAGGCAAATTTGCTCAAAAGAAGTTGAGTCAAATGCCCCTTGGATATCAGGAAATTCTCCTAAGGCAATTTCCTTGTATCCAATTGCCCTCTCAATAGGGTTGCCATCCATCCCGATATATCGGGACCGTCACCATTATAGACCTTGTCCCGACATCCCAACAAATAAAAAGTAGTTATATTAAATAAAAGTGTTCTAAATAAAAAGTAATTCATAAGCAATGCATATGAGCAAAAACCAAGTATTCCCTTAAAAAAAGTAGTCTTAAGCTCAGATGTAAGTTCGAGCAGTCGTTAAACAGGTAGGTTGTTAAGTGAGGAGTACCTGTATATAGTGTCCTAATAAACCTTAGAACAGAAATTCATAAATTTTGGGCCTTTTCAATTTCCTATAGCAGGGCTTAAAACTAACCCTGTCATAAATCAAGGATTATCTATATTTGATTTTATTTCTGAGAGTTGAGTTGAGGCCAGATTATACATTTCGTAAACAGAAAAATAGTTCTGCCAGAAAATTTAAGGACTACTAGGAAGGTATATATTCATGTATAAGTTAAAAAATTTTATAAAGAATAATATTTTTATAAAGGGAAGTTGGGTTATACATGACATCTCAGAGTGTCCCGACGAGGTCCCAGCTAGATGTGGCAACCCTACCTCTCAATGAGTGACACAACCTCATGAAGAGCATTTTCAGTCAATTTGCCAGACTGATAGGCAAATTGATTGCGAAGAATAGGAGTCTTTATTAAAGCCCGATAACTAACAAATCTATCCAGCAGCCTTTCCATCATCTTCAATAATTGCCATCTCAGTTATGGCACTTCATTGTCTTGTTTTGACACCAGCTTTATAATCCTCTATATTTATTTCTAACAAAGATCATTATCTTATTAATTCTATTATTAAAATATATGGTAAATCAGGAATTCACAAAGAAAAATCTATCTTCAGTACAGCATTCAAGCAGTCCAAGCACCAGTATAGACAAAAATCACTTTAATTAACATAAAAAAATACATTGATTAAAACATTTTTGGCTTTGGAGAAGCCATCATCAGCAACTGATCAAGTTAAAAGAATTTGAAATACAGAATAGGTTTAAACATAAAACATTGTAGAAGCAAAAATACAAATTAGTAATGTAAAATATTTTAATAAAATAAAAATGATAAGTCTTATTGTCCAATCAGCCTGACATCATTCTTATTGAAGATGATGGAAAGGCTGCTGGATAGATTTGTTAGTTATCGGGCTTTAATAAAGATTCCTATTCTTCGCAATCAGTTTGCCTATCAGTCTGGCAAATTGACTGAAAATGCTCTTCATGAGGTTGTGTCACGGTTTCATTCTCCCAACTCTATGACCAAGTTGTGAGAATGAAACCCAGTCGTTAAATGAGGAGTACCTGTATTATCATAATAAACATAAAGAATACAAAACTACAATAATCAGACACAAAAAAAGATACTCCATATTTCCTATCGAGTTAGGGACTTAAATCCATTAAATTGCATTGACAAATCGGTTTCGTTCTCCCAACTCTATGACCAAGTTGTGAGAATGAAACCCAGTCGTTAAGTGAGGAGTACCTGTATTATCATAATAAACCTAAAGAATACAAAACTACAATAATCAGACACAAAAAAGGATACTCCATATTTCCTATCGAGTTAGGGACTTAAATCCATTAAATTGCATTGACAAATCACAGAATTAACAGATTTCAATCATCATCATCATCATCATAAGTATGAGTAATCATAAGTCGCGGATTACCTATACTGAAAAGTTAGTTGTTGAGATGTAGAATCAACTTTTGTATTAAAATTCCAATCACAGAATTAACAGATTTCAACCATCATCATCATCATAAGTATGAGTAATCATAAGTCGAGGATTACCTATACTGAAAAGTTAGTTGTTGAGATGTAGAATCAACTTTTGTATTAAAATTATTATTTTTGTATATATTTTTTTGTTTGGCAAATTAAATATTTCTTAATTTATATTTGTTATATATATTTTTGTGTATTCTTTTGAGGTTCAAATGAGAATGGCTTAGGTCTTAGACCCTTATGGACTGTGGCTTCTAGTAGTGATTTAATAGAGGTAAGCCAAACTCAGAATGTTAAGAATTGCTTGTTTAAAAAAATGAGAAAACACTATAATCATTACATAAGAAAAAGAAATGCCTCTTTTGAAAAGCTATAGGGAAAATACACAATTTCTATAAATGTATTATTAGATAAGCAGTTAACAATTTTTATTGTAACAAGAAAAAATGAAATTTTAATACTGGTAATAATTTGTTTAAAGAACAAACTTTTTTTTGATAAATTATTATAAATAATAAAACAAGGATTCAGATTTAAATGGAAATCAATTTAAATTAACATTTATTAATGAAAAAAAATTATAAATAAATAAAAAAGTGTACCTCATGCTTAATAGCTTCGGGACGATGATCAGGTGGTTCAAACATTGGCAAAGGTTCTGGAGGTCTACTTGGATCACCCAATCCAGCCATTGTTAGACCTGACATTCCAATATATCCAGCACTTCCTGGAGCAGGAGAAAGTCCACGAGAAGGATCATGCATAAATCCTGTAAGGGATGGTTCATGCATAAAGAGAGGCTTGTTTACAGTTTGAATATTATTTGGAACTGTTGCTACTTGTTGATTTGTTGTGCTAGAAAAACTACCCCTTGAAACCAGTTTGCACATATATGCATCATGAGAAAAAACATCATGGCGAATCAATTCAGCAAATAGCAGAACAAGATTAGAGAAAGCTGTTTTACTTCCGCTAGAAGACTTCTCATCTAAAAAAGTAATAATAATTATTACTTATTAAATATATTCTAATAATAACATTTTGGATGAAATTTGAGATTTTTATCATAGTATGTATATATATAATTATAAATAAATAAAATATAAATAAACTGGTATAATCAAACAATCTTTTCTAGTTATTTCAGATTTCAGATATTATAACTCAAACTTTTTTATTGTCTATTAAAAAGACTTCCAAGGCAGTTTTAATATACTAACATTAGGGCTAAAACTAGTACAAGACCAACTAACAAATACGAAAATGCATTATTTGGACATAGAAGTAACTGTAGAAGCTGGTGCCTATAAAACTAAGGTATATAGAAAACCAAATACTATACCAGTCATCATCCCAAAATGGTCACAAGACACAGAAGCATACAAAGAATCGGCTCTTAGGGTGCTATATAGAAGGGCAATAACTCACTCCTCAGATCTAAAGGCGAATACAGGATAATAGGAAAAATAGGAGAGAGCTATGGGTATAATAAGAATTATTTAAGAAAGGTTAAAGAACAAGTAGAAATGAAAATATAATTACCTCCAGAATCTACTGAAATGCAAAATGAAAACCAGAATAGACAAGAAACTACTAAATACAAACCGCTTCCATATCCAGCTTTAAGACTGCCAGTAATAAGGTCTCTAGCAAGAAAGATGAAGGCAAGACTAGCCCCAAAGAGAAATCCCATGATATATAGACACTTTATGGAACAATAGATACAAACCGCTTCCATATCCAGCTTCAAGACTGCCAGTAATAAGGTCTCTAACAAGAAAGACGAAGGCAAGACTAGCCCCAAAGAGAAATCCCATGATATATAGACACTTTATGGAACAATAAAGACAATACTGAGAATGAAGACAAACCAGGAGTGTACATAGTCCCGGTAATGAACTTAGATAAAGACAAAAAAAAAAGAGTATATAGAGATGATAACAAGATCGCTAGAAATTAGGCTACAAGACACAAAAGAGATATAAAAACTGCCAAAATGAACACAGTATTAAGCAGAAAGGTATATGAAGAAAATATCAAAATGGAGTGGGAAAAAGCAAAAGTAATAAAACCATGTAGATTATTGAGTAAGCAGGCTGAATATTCTATTATACTTAAACAAGCTGTTTTACACGGCTATGATTACATCAAAATGGAGTGAGAAAAAGCAAAAGTAATAAAACCATGTAGTACCAAAAACAAGGGGTTTGTTGAAATTATTAGATGATCGAAAAGCAGAAACGTGATAAATGAATATCAGAGTAAAAAGCTGGCCATACCATGGAAATATGCCACAAAAGAGAAGCTATTTAAAGGACAGAGAATCACTTAATTTTTATAGTTAAATAAAATCTTAGCTTGAAACATAAATAAAAAAACAAGTAAACAGTAAAACAAAATAAATATAATTGCGCATCGTAATTTAGATCTCCATGGTAATGCGAAAAATGAAACTTTGTTTTTTAAAATAGTTTCAGTTATTGTTCTATTATTATTTTTATTCAAAAACTTTTTCTTGTATTTGGTGTATGTATAAATAATTAACTGAAGAGGGTCAAATTAAAAACGACCAAAAACGTTTTTAATAGATAATAAAAAAAGTTTCAGTTATAATTTTATACTGCTGTTAATGCTTGGACTTTAATTAATTTTGAGATATTATATAGTGGGTGATAGGTTAACGAACATAATCCGTTCCAAGACAATGTTCGTTATCCGAATTGTTCGTTAACTGATTATCGATTTACCACAGGTTTTTATGGGAATTTGATTAATTCGTTCTGGAGACTCAAAAACACATAAATAAAAAATTATATAATTTCTTACTACGTTTATTTATATGTAATAACAATAATATATACATATATAGTTTTGCATTTTAATCTATTATGTTTATTTTCCATTAAAGAATCTGTCCAATTTCGATTGGTTTTCTCTCTTCAGGATTTTTCAAAAGTGATTAATAGCATTTCGTGGTAGAGATCCCCAAGCCTATTGACCTCATCCTGATATGGGTGCAATCTAAGACCAAAATGTTGTAAAATCTCTCTCTTGCCATCTTTAATAAATTTTTCCTTTGTTTTAAGTTGTCTCCGAGTTCATTTTGATCAGTAAATACTACTATTCTCCCATCCTTACCTATATGTCTACGAACACACATGGCCAAAGCTTGTCATTCCGTTAGGTTAGTTAAGGACCAGATTGTTGAAGGATAGGTTCAATTTGCCCAGGCCCCTCCTAAAAAATTGGAGGAGTGGGACCCGGATCCTCCAGGATAAATAACCCAGAGCTTTACAACACAATCATCCGGCTGACCTGTCATTCCCCAGTCCATGGGTCACACAGTTTGTTCTGTGAAGTGTTCGTTATCCGAATTTGTGTTCGTTATCTGAACATAAAAATCTTTCACAAAAGTGTTCGATATCCGATTTGTTGTTATCCAAACTGTTCATTAACCAATCACCCACGGTATATGAAATAAGTAAACACTATATTTAATTATATTTTAAGATGTTCAATAAATTTACAATGGTGCCTCGGTATACGTCTGCTTTGGAATAAGTCCAACTTGGTATATGTCTTGTTTGGATGTGAAAAATTTTGCTTGGTATATAACCTTTCTTTGGAATACAACCGACTTGCGTGCTAGAACTTGTATGAATCTGTTGTGTGTTCTCTTAAAAAACACATTCTTTATATAAAACTTGCAGAGAAGCACCATTCCAACAAAGCCCAAACAAGTCATAATAGCATTGTCTGGAATGATCAGAAAATGTCATATTTCCAAAACATCCTGAGGAGAAGGGAGAAGCAAAATTCTTTGAACAGATTTTTTAGTAAAAGCCAAATCTGGTGAGCCTCAACAAGGTCCAAGATGGGAAAAGAGACAGAAAATAGAAAGAGAAAAACACCAGAAATTCAGATTCCTAAAATTTTATTGGAAGTGAGCTTTCCTTCCAAACAATAACATCTCCTCCTCCCTTCTCAGCACCATCCTAATAGACATTTGACAGTTCTAAGCAAGGCAGTGAGGTTAATTTTTCATTTATTTCATTTACTGTAATTGCTTTTATTTATATTTGTTTGTTTTATTTATATATTTTAGTATTAAGTAATGTTTTAAATTATTTAATACAACCCCATCAATGTATAACATGCCAATAATAATAGGATTTTTTTCATGGGAACAGATTAATCATTTTTCCTTTACTTTTTATGGGAAAAATTTGTTTGGTATACGTCCAAGGATCTGGAACAGATTAAGGACGTATACTGAGGTATAATGAGGTACTGGACGTATACTGAGGTGTTATACTGAGGTACACTGTATTCATAAATTGCAGTATTCATATTTTAGCACTTATTGCCAGTTTGATGATAGGAACAATTGACTGTTTTACAATTTTTCTTGCTTATATACTCTTCATTTATTGTGTCATATATATATATATAATTTACTACTGTATACACTTTATATTAACTATTGTTGTCATAGAACAAATATACAATTACCCATCATCCAAATATATTAAATTTTGCAAGTGTGATAAATAGATTTTTAATATTTACAAAATCTTTTACAAATATGATAAAATCATATTTGAAAAACTATGATTATGTGTTAATTTAGACAATTTCTAATATAAAAAATATTACATATTTTCTATCCAAGTGTAAACCTGAACTATGATAATATTTTGTCTTCTGTTAGAAAATGCTAAATTTAACTAATATAATAAAAATTTAGGAGAATTATTTTCAATCTATTCGTATTAGTAAAATAATTATCATAATAAATGTTATTATGTCTTGAATTTTTCCAATTTTTTTAAGTTCTAACTTTCAAAAAACTTAAATTATTTACAAAAATAAATAATCAGAATCAAAGCTTTTACAAATTATAAACAAACTTTAAATCAATATTTTTGATCAATATAAAATCAATATCAATCAATATAAATCAATAATAATACTGTTCATTCTAGCACTGATTAAAAGTGGAAAAATTTTTACACATAATACTGGTGGGGTGGCGGAGCAGGATCTTGGGGTTACTCCTGCCTCCGGGAGGGAATCTAGTCCGCGGAAGACGTGTTTGTCTGGTGCGGCTAGACGAAAGCGGAGGAGGGCTAAGAGGGAAGCTGCTGATGCGGGTGGCTCTCAGCTACCACTAGGTACTTCCCAAATAGCTTCTTTGTCTGGCACTCCTGTTGACACCTCTGGTGTTAGCAAGAGGACCAGATCTCAACTGTCCACCCCCTCTTCTGAGGAGGTGAGACCTTCTAAGCGATCCCAGGGCTCTCGACCTGGAACTTATATGGAAGCTGTAGCTTCTTTTTGGTTAGCGATCATCAAGGAGGGTTTCCCAGACTCCAAGATGGTGACTGCTGATGTAGTTCTTATTTTAGATAAGATCCTGAGTGGCATAGATGAAATTCCTTCTGAGATGGAGACCTTTCCACTACTTAAAGGGTATATGCCTTAAACAATGGTGCACTCATTTATACTTGTATAAATGAGTTTCACCTGTCAGTGGCTTACTCGGCTCTTGGATGGGCATATTCTTGGACAGAGGATTCGTTTAAGGGTTATTCCTGCGACGAACTTGCCCAAGCCTGTGAAGATGGCATATCGCACTGCAGACATGGGTACGCAGGACGTGAGCCATTGAAAACTTGGAGTCGAGCATTGAAAACTTTGAGAGTCTTGGGTCGTAGTCGGGACTCTAAAGGACAGCGTTTTATCCTGATGGTTGATCTTACACTGCGGACATGGGTACGCAGGACGTGAGCCATTGAAAACTTGGAGAGTCTTGGGTCGTAGTCGGGACTCTAAAGGACAGCGTTTTATCCTGATGGTTGATCTTGCTTCGGCAAACGCCATCAAGGCAGCCAACTTTAAGGCCTTCTCTGGGGTCGATCAGGGTACCTTTAAGGTTCTCTTGAATCCTAACTCCAAGTTTGGAAGACCGATAGCTTCGGTGACTGCTCCTGAAAAAGGACATGAACTGGTCGGGCTCTCTGATAAGGATCGATCTTCTGGGAGTACCACTGGTTCTTTCGACACCTAGTCAACGGGGGAGGGCATGGAACTTTACCCCTCTTAGGTACAGTCTATTTCGAAATGGTTTTCACTAAATTACTACTTACCGTTTTTCCGGTTACGATCGAATCCTAACTCCAAGTCTGGAAGATCGATAGCTTCGGTGACTGCTCCTGAAAAAGGACATGAACTGGTCAGGCTCTCTGATAAGGATCGAGCTTCTGGGAGTACCACTGGTTCTTTCGACATCCAGTCAACGGGGGAGGGCATGGAACTTTGCCCCTCTTAGGTACAGTCTATACCGAAATGGTTTTCACTAAATTACTACTTACCGTTTTTCCGGTTACGATAAAAACTTAATGCGTTAGTTAGAACAGTAATAAGACATATGCTATCGAAGATGCAGAAGATACTATTTAGTGTTTCCTTGACAACGGGGTTGCAATATTTTTTTCCACAATCTTTACTCTAAAAATAAATATTGGATTGTCTGGTTATTTAAGATGAGTCATTATTAAACTTGGCATGAATTATTTTTAACAACAGTTTTATTATTTAGATTTAGTTGACAAAAATAGGTAATAACTTTTTCTATGGCAACTCAGACATCCTTACCAGATTTGTCATAAGCCTAGGACATATTCTAGATTGATAACATTCAATCTTTGTGTTTGTTTTCACATCTCTCTGCCATGCCAATACTATATTCTTTTGTACATATTGTATAGTATGTTCTGTTTCTGTTATTTACTTTTCTAATTGACTTATACATGTTCTTCAATTTGCTATTAAAATAATAAAGATGTTTAATTTTCTGTTTTAGTGGTGTCTGGGTCTTGCTGATATTACAATTGTTATTGCTTTCATTAACTGAACTGCAAATATAGTCTCAATTCACAGGATTTTCAATGTTAAAAATTAAATAAACACTAGTATTATTTCAATACAAAGCTCACCCTACAGTTAAAATCAAAGACTGCCTGTTAATGGTCACATGCCATGATAGCAATGCTCTTAATTTCAAGTGTGTTTGAACGATGGTTATCTATTAAATTGTGAAGTACTAAATATACAAACAGTATTACAAAGTTGTGTGATTTTTATGGTATATTCATTTGACATCAAAAACAGCATTATTTTTAACTTTTTTTTTTTTATTTTTAAAGTCACCATATAGACATTAAATTTCCTTTCATACACTTTGAAGAAAACTTGGGCATTAGGTATCTCAGAGGTTTTGTCTGACTTTTGAGACTCAGGCCAGTTTTATAGAATCTGAAGTTAGCTAGCAGGAACATTAATATCCTATTAATGTTCCTGCTAGCTAACTTCAGATTAATTTAACTATTGCTGTTACTGGCAAAATAACTTGATTTGCATTTTAAAATTACTTTTTACCTGTTAATTTATCTGCTACTTATAGATTATAATATTTTTTTTTTTGTAAGAAATGTTTTGTATGTTTATAATGACCATAAAATATAAAGTAAAATAGTAACAAAGATGAATCATATATCAACTCTTGAAGGAGAATAATGTTATTAAGTGTGAGTAGAGTGAGGCCATGTATCTTCAAAATCATATTTCTCTGATATGATACCAATTTAAGCTGTAGTTCTTTGGTGAATATTGACCTATTACTCACTCTCTTTCAATTGACTCAAGTTTCATCTTAATTTAACTTATATAAAACTGTATCTCTGTACCATCCATCTTCTGATATAGAAGTAAATTGTGATTTTCAAATGAATTTTGTTTTTGCTTAATATTAATCTTTTGCATACTGGCAATTAATAAAATTAAGCCTAATTAATATGAAAAAAATTCAAAGTAAATTTTCATTGATATCTTTTGAAATTTTTATAATTTATTATGTTTTTATTCTCTTTCTACTTTTTTCAAATTTTATTTTTTTCAGAAGTTTTTGTTTCATATATATGAGATCGCTGAAAATATGATTTTTTTCTATGGTGATTTAGTCATCCAATGAAATAATTGTTATCTTTGAATAGCAACTAGTTTTCTAAATAAAACAAGCTATAAATGAAGAAAATTAGAGCATATTTTCAAAAATCAATCATTAATTTAAAATCAATGAGATTAGTTCAAAATTTACATAAATTTATTAAAATACTGTCATTATTATTATTATTAATTTATATTAATAAGTTTTAACCTCATTTCAATAATTTTTATTTTATTTTATAAATTTTTGAATTTATATTAAAAATAAACATATGAAAATCGCCTCATCTCATACATAAACAGTTACATATTCTTTACTTTGCTCTAATTGGACTCAACGATGGAGCATTTCCATGTCACTGCTCATACCATACTTCTCCAGAGTAGGCTTGGCAGGAAGTAAAGGAATGGCAACAATAAAACTGTCATGCCTTTTTTAATGGCAGATCATTGTTTATTTTAGTATTTTCTCATTTTTTTCAAAAATATAATGAAAATAAAGTTATTAAAAAATATTGCATATTTTATTAGAATTAAGCAAAATTTCGATGTTATCTATAACATTTTTTAAAATTTGGGTAATTAATTTAATTTCAACATATAATCAGAACAACATAAACACAGTAATCTAGAATAATGAAGAGATTTCCAAAGAAAGACGGGGATTTTCTAAAAAATACTTGATTTTATAAAAACCATTTAAAATAAATTTCAGCCAGAAAACATTTAGGAACCATGATCAAAAACTTTTTACTTAAGTTTAAATTATAATCCTCAAAAACCCTAAACACAACCTCAATAAATCAGTTAGGGCCTGTGAAATTGAAGTTGTAAAATTCTATTGCTTGCCCTGCCATGCACAGCATATACTATAAATGACATGAAAAAGGTTAAAAATATGTACAGAGGATCTATGATACATTATGGTGATATACTGGATATCATTAATTAATTAGGGATGATAAATTTGACATACATTGAAGTTGTTTGTTTTTATGCCCATTTGAACAAAGTATGTGTTTATCTCAAATTTTTTTTCCTCCTCCTGTATTTAATACTTCATAATTGCATACCATATAAAAAAATGTATCTTTCTGCAAAGTTATGATTGCATATCTGATCATTTTGCTAAGGTAACATGACTTGTAAATGATAGTTTACCTTACTATCATATGATTTATGACACAGACTTATGATGACAAGCAAATAAAGTTATACTCTTCCATCAAGAAGAAAATCAGAAAAAAGCAATCTCAACAGCTAGTCAGAAAAGCAACAGAAACTTCAGCTACAGTTGCAGCAACTGCAAATATGGAGGAGGATCAATTGTAATAGGAATAAAAAAAATTTGTTAATAATTTCATAGCATATTTTCAAATTATTATTTAGCAATTATAATACCACCTTTCTGAGCACCCGTGCCAGCCGTTTTTCTCGTAACTGGGACACCACAGGGCGTCGGGGTGAAAAATTTGACTACGAATAGGCATCCGACCTAATCATCGGCGTCTCCACCTTGTCGTGGTGAGGGAGCTTCCGTGTTCCAATGATCCTGAGAGCTATAATGGTGGTAGCTTTGCTACTAGTAGGGTCTCCCATGCCGGACAGGTCGAAGGTTTGGGACCAGACTAAGAGAGCACTCTACCCAAACTAAAGTGCATGGTATCGTGCTGAGAGTTGAGTGGCACTGGGGTAGTAAAAGATGTAATTACAAAATCTTTTTCTGGGGAATCTGCTTCTTTGCCTCATCTCGGGGGTGGTGGCCCTGGTACCTCATCTGGGGGTGCCGGAAACACTGATGTGCCTCCGACTGGTGGGGCGACGGAGCAGGATCTTAGGGTTACTCCTACCTCCGAGAGGGAATCTAGTCCGCGGAAGATGCGTTTGTCTGGTGCGGCTAGATGAAAGCGGAGGAGGGCTAAGAGGGAAGCTGCTGATGCGGGAAGCTCTCAGCTACTGCTAGGTACTTCCCAAATAGCTTCTTTGTCTGGTTCTCCTGCTGACACCCCTGGTGTTAGCAAGAGGACCAGATCTCAACTGTCCACCCCCTCTTCTGAGGAGGTGAGACCTTCTAAGCGATCCCAGGGCTTTTTAGTAAGAAAACATGTATGGATATTGCAGATGGTGCTAAAGTTAAAAAACATGCTAAAGAAGGTTTCAGTTTTGATGCAGTAGTGGCACGATTTCAGAGTTTATCATATTTTGATCAACATGTTGTTACATTATCTTGTGCTTCTTCAGTTGTTGAAATGTTGAATTCATTTGCACTTGGAAATTCCAGTTACTTACCACTTGTGGAATATATTTCTTTTTTGTTTGAATTGATGGAAACAGCTCTGAATATTCATGGATTAATAGAATTTACAATTCAGGTAATTATAATTTTTTTTTTTAATATTGTTTTATCAGAATATATTATTTTAGTTTAGAATGAATTTAAATTTTTTAAAATATAAACTTAATATATTCTTAATAAAACTTAATACATTAAGTTTATTATATATGTTACAGGACAAACCCGAATTCAGGAAATACTAGAATTTCCTAGTCAAAACGAGAATGTCCTAATTCTTGTTGGACATTCTAATATTTTCTAGGCCGAACTCGAAATGCCGAACATTTCTTATTCAAAGCCAGAATTTCTAGTTTTTCCTAGTCAAAACATGAACTGGCAAACAGTTAAAACAAAAGTCTTCATTTCTCATGTATTCCCGCTCAAAGTTCGATATTTGCCAACAGAAATTTTTTCTTTATTGAATATCCATAAGGCCAAACAAATCTCATTGAGGAAAGCAGCAATCTGCTCCAATGAAAGTACACAGGGCTAAACCAGCTTTCAATGCATGAAGTATTGTGTATCTAAATTATGTTTGTGTCAAAACAATTACATTTTGTGTAATTCTAAATGCCACAAAAGCCTAACTTGCAAAAATAAATAAGAAGTACTTATTTATTTATTTAGTTTTGGTGTTTACGGTAATACCTTAAATATAAAAATTGTTGATTAGTTGATTAAAACACGAACTGATTAAACAAATTATTATAATGAACATAATGCATATTTTTATTACTCGACAGGAAACAACAATTTCATTGTTATTTCCTGTTGATAAATAAAATAAGACAAATTGAAAACAGAACTAATTCTCATTCATTACTACATGGTTGACTTTAAAGAACTGAAATTGCCAATTTTTTTATTTTTTGAACAAATATTTTAATATTTTATTTTTGGCTAATTAATCAACTAACTAAATTAATTAAAAGTTGCGTAATACTTCGTTTTTTATCGATAATTTTTAAAATTATTATTCGATTTTCTTCGTTCATACCTCATTTTATTCAGAAGACTTGCCACTATCAGAAAATACTAAATATTTCGTTGGATGGCTAAGATTTCATATATAAAAATTGCATTTTCTCCGATTTCATATAATGAATGAAAAATTGTGAAAGAAATAAAATTCGAAAATATTTGTTACATCGTTAGAATCACAATAGAAAATGTAATAAACTATGAAAATTTCAAAAAAATTCAATGAAAATTAAGCAAGATATCAGAATTTACATTTTTTTTTTTGCATATTGATTAGGCTTGATTAGAAAAATTTGATGGCACTGAATGGGTTAAAACAAGTTTGTAATTAATTAATAATACAGTAAAAAATAATATTAATTATATTAATCACTTAATCTTTATTTATTTTTATTTTTTACTATTCAGTAATAAGTTTTTCAGGAATTCCTTAAAAATAATGGTCAAAGCTAAAGGTTAAAGGCTACCACACATGGAGCGATTTGTCATCAGATCGGTCGCCAAATTTCCAGTTTGTCAGAACAATTATATGTTCCCACACATGATGCGATTTGTTGTCATACTGGTTGCAACAATGGATCGTTTCCGATCTGTCATCATCTGATGATCTGCATATGTGGTTAGATCTGTCATCAGATCTGCCATCAAACCAAATCATCCAATCAATTGTATGACTACATACACAGAACAATTTATCATCAGATCCATCATTGAGACCAATCATTCAGATCTATTGTCAAGCAATCACTACAGTCGGTGTGCTATGAGCATGGAGTGCGAAATACTTTTGTATGCAGCTTTGGCATTATTACTTTATAAAGAAAAAATAGAATAAAAAGTATGGCATAAAGAATGGCTTTAGAAAAGAAAACATTTTTCACACACTAATTTGATGAACAAATTGATATTTCACCCAAAAGATTGGCATAATTATTTGAGAATGTCTGAAAATATTTATCTTGAACTACTGAAAGAGTTATCTCCAGAAATTTCGAAAACTGATATATGAGAGAATTTATAAGTGTCAGAAACATTTGACAGCAACACTGGTTTTTACTTACAGGAAGAAGTGATTAAGATTTAAAATATTCTACAGTAATTTCTTCACAGGCATTGAAAAAAATAATTCCAGAAACTTGCAAAGCAATTAATGAGGCATTAAAGAATTATTACAAGGTAACAACAAAATTTTATTTATTCTAAATAAGTTATAATAATTGACACTAATGTATCAATTTCTTTTGCATTTTCAGGCTCTGCAAGATTTATATATTCATTTTGAGTTGGATAAATATCTTTATTTGCTGGATATTGCAATATCTGAAAATTGCTTTCATGATCATTGCTGTAATTTAATGGAGTTATGATAGGTAAATCACACAATTTATTTAAATTGTTTATTTTTGCTTAAAATAAAGTATCATTAATGATTTTCTCAGCATATATACATTGCTGATCTGAAAGAGGACAAAATTTGTTGGCCACATATTCTCTGAATATATTGAATTTATCATCATCCTTTATTTGATTCAATCATTTGCTTATCAATTTAAATGCTTGATCAATAGTGGTTTCTTTTTTTCCGTTTACATTTTAATTTCTGGTTGTGGTGATACACTTCTTGAAACAAATGAAATAAAGAGGGGGTGAATTAAGAGATGGTATTCTTGTAGATTGAATATCTGATAGCAGATCTATTAATTCTTTGGTATTTCCTTCGTCTTCATCCTGAAGTAAAAAATAATGTAATTTTTTTTCTGTTTCCAACAAATGAGGAAGATTGGATAGAAATCAGCAAAACATTTGAAATGAAGTGGAATTTTCCTCATTGCCTTGGTGCAGTGGACATAAACATTAGCAATTGTACCTCCACCAGAGACTGGATCTTACTTTTATAATTTATAAAGGATTTCATAGTCAAGTTCTTTTCGAAATTGTCAATGCCAATTATGAGTTTATTTATTCTAACTATGACATAAATAGTTGAATATTGGATAGTGGAGTCATCAAGAATACAGAATTTTTTATAAAAAACTTGAAAATGATTCATTGAAACTTTCACCACCATCTATGGTAAAAGGAATATTATTGTCATATGTTTTTGTAGGGGACAAAGCTTTTTCTTTGAGAAAAGATTTTTTTAAAAATCTTTCAACATAAAACAACAGAGAGAGATAAATTTATAATTATCATTTATCACACGCCAGAAGAATAATAGAAAATATTTTTGGAATTTTAGCTGCTAGTTTCCATATAATTCAAACATAAATTAACTTAAACCTAGAAAACATCAAACCAATAATAAAGGCTTGTTGTACACTGCATAACTTTTTGTGAAATAAATCTCTGGAAACATACTCCACTTGACAGCTTTGATACAGAAAATTTTGAAGCTGGAATTATTAATGAAGAAGTCAGGAGTACTTTGTCATCTCTCCAGAATAATTGATCGGGAAATACTGTATCTTCTAAACAAATGAGAACTTTTTGTAAATTACTTCAATGATACTGGCATGGTACCATGGCAAAAAAATTTTATTTGATTGTTATCGCCTTTTATATACTATATTATTTAGATATAAATCTGAAATATATATATATATGCATAAAAATAAAACTTTTATTACTTACATTTATTAATGAACTAATGGTATTCAAATAAGGTTCTTCCTGATCCTTCAAAAATAATAAATTGTTTTAATACCACAACTTTAAATACATAAATATTATCTATGCAATTTTCTGAGACAAGAGACTGTGAAAATTTTTTGTATTCTCTTCAAAATACTGTTCTGATATTTATTAATTTTTCTTTGCATTGAATTGTGATCAGCTTTCACATCAATTTCTTTAATTTTGGCTGCCAAAATATCATTGCATTCCTCCCTCTTTGCTTTGTTATGATAACCTTTGCTCTTTACGAGGGTAAGTCAAAAATTATCTACACTTTTGACATGACTCTGCCTAATTGTTTCAATATCAGTGCATATTTATAATTGTTGAGTTGAAGAGTCATGAAATATTAATTTTGAAAAATAAATAAGAAATAAAATAGAAATAAAACAATGTAATGCTCTCTAAAATAGTTGGGAAATATTTAATTCTTCACATATTAAGTTTAGATATCCATTGTCAGCCTTTATTCTGAAATCATCTAAGTATTTATAATGTATTTTCTATACTCACTTAATATACTTTCATTTAACAAACAGATTTTCCAGTTTCAATTAGTGTGCTAGAGTAGGATATACTATATAGCAGAAAAAAACAATAAAAATTTATACTATATAGCAGTATTTTAAAAAATAAACACTTTAATAGACAAAGAATTTTTAAATACATTCAACTTTAGCACCATATAAATCTATAGAATACATTGTAAGTTCCAAAACAAATCTCTATACATTGTTGTTCAATAGAATTTAAAATAAATAATTACAAATTTTACATATAAAATGATAATGCATTATGTTGAATTAAAATATAACATTAATAAATGTTCAAAAATTATATTATTAAACATTATAAAATATAAAATAACAAGTCAAAAAATTTATAAATATGCTTTTAAGAAATGATAAGGATAGATTACCCCCATCTTCCCAATCAGGAATATATTTTATACAAGCTATAAATATCACCATTAGTAAGAGAGAAGAGTATATTGATAACACTTTTAAATCATTAAGTGCTAGATTAGAAGAGCTTAAAAGAGATTTGAAAATGGGTAACCATTCCATTGTGTTGTTGATATACCGGTATTTTTTTGAAACTACTCTGAATGTCAAATGGACTCAAGTAAGGATTTTAAATAAAGTACATTACCATGAGGAATTAAAATTTGTGGAAGCACTTCAGATAAATAAAAGATTTAAAGACCCATATTATCAATAATATCCTTTCTAATACCATGCCCCAACTTTGTTTATAGCTACTGCAAATAATATTTAAAGGCCATCTAATTTAGCTACTATGTATAATGTTATTATTATGACTGATGTTTTTTGTATTTTTATTGTTCTATATTTCTATATATATACTCCCATACATTATTTTTATCTACGTATTTAATGTTTTTAATTTGATATTTATTGCTAGTTTGATATTAAATCTTTAAATATACTTCTGGAATGTTTTTAAATTACCGGTATTTATTCTAAGTTTGAATTTTACCATCTTGTTCTATGGCTGATCATAGTTTCCTTGAAGCCGAAAATGTTATTGCATTTGTGTTAATTAACCTGGTGTACCATTGAAATATGTTTTTCAAGGTCATTTACTGCCAGAAACCATTGCTGTGATATGCTGCACACGGCAGTGACAAATAGTAAAATTTTTTAACTACAATTTGGCCCATCCTAATTAGTTTATTGCAGTTATGAGAGTTAGCAGAATGCACTAGACAGCTTATATAAGGCATAGGGATGCTTGATGCAAGAATACCAATGACAGGGGCAACTAAGATGCAAAAAGAGAATTTTTTAATTTTCACTAAGCAGTTCTTTCAAAAAGCTGAAGTATTTGTTTATCAACATGATGAGTTACATATGTTATGTTCTATGCTTTTTTGTGTGAATCACTTTTTTTTTGCATTATTATTTTTAGTAAATACATTCTTAACACTTTGTGCTCCATTTCAATTTACTAGGATTGTCTTTATAGTCCATGTCCCTTCTTTTATAAAAAATGAATTTCCGACTATTTGCTATAACTTTTTTGCATTTTAATTTTTCGGCAAGAAAAAATATTTCATGAGTCATATACTATGCTTTTATATCATTTTGTAATTTTGGATTAAGAATTATAATAAAAAAAGAAAAAGTTATGAGAGTTGTCATACCTAATTTACAAATTTAAATTTTATGCTTTTTTTCGAATTATTAATTTATCCATATCAGACAAAGAATATTTTTATATATTTAAATTCTTGATCATATTTTGTTTTAATTAATATAAATTCTTAAATATTATTATACTGTAAAATAACAAGATTTTATACAAAAACATGTATAATTATTTTTTCAATACTTTTTGTGTTTTATACTGTGATCTAAAAATATCATGTTCTGTATAAAACATAAATATTGTTAATAATTTTTGAATTATCATCACATTACTGATAAATTTATCAGTACAATATTTATTGAAAGGGGAAATGGTAATCGGGGAGTCTACAGGCAATCATGACTAGATAAAAAAGAAGTTTTGATACAAAGATAAATCAAATGATTTAATTTAAAGAAATATATTTTAGCTTCATTTGATTTATCAAATGATGCTAAAATTACCTTATATTATAAACATCTTTATTTTAAATAACATAAAAATATCTGGAAAATCAATATTCTCAGCACACAAAAACAATTTTTTTTTTATAATTTGGAGTTTTTTATAATTTCAGCATTTTGTAGAATTTTGCAAAATATATTACAGCATCTGTTATAATGATTAAAAACAAAAACTATTAAAAAAAACTATTTTCAAAGTAGTTATTAATATAATAATGCATTAGTAACTTGCATAATTTTTCAAATGTACAATGCTCAAAAATAACTTAAATAAAGAATCTAAAGTATTGTATAAAGGTAAATATTAGATACAAGAGAGGAAATTATTATACTGAACTTTCCAAAGCCTTTAACAAATTAAATACACAACAAATTTAATATATAATAATAAATTCATCTTGTAGATTTTTAAATTTAGGAAGAATAGATTCCATTTCATAACTTTTTAATTTCTAATTTCCTGAGATGGAGAATGTGAAATGTAAGTTAACCTTTAAACTAAATAAAATACCATAATAATAATAATAATAATAATAATAATAAAGAAAATAAAATTAATTAGAAAAGATCCAAGTTAAATCTTCACATATACATATGTATAAAACTACATATAAACATCTTATAATATACTGTTTGAAAATTAACTTGGAGAATTTACATTGCATGAAAAAATGATAAAATACAGTGAATACACTAAGATTGGAAGAACATTTTCAAATTGAATTTTCTGCTAATAAGAAAGACATCAGATGTTCCATAATAAATAAATAAAATTTATTGATTAATAAATTAACATATTTTTAAAAAGAAAAAAAAAAATAAATGAAATTATAAAGATGATAATACTATCGATATTATAGAGCAATTAAAAAAGTTTAGTTATTACAAAGCAATTCCAATTTTAATAAATTAAAGCTACCTTATCTTTAAATCAGAATCACTAAATGATATTGCTTTCATAAATCCAAATAAAAATTTCTATCTAAATTTCTGAAGGGAGAGAAAGGATAAATAATAATTGTATCACTGAGACAGGAGTATATTTTAACACTAAGTAAAAAGAAGTAAAAACTATATAAAATTGAAAAAAAAAACTTTTGGTTTTTTAATAACCTGCTGGAAATGGAATTATTAAATTTAAATTCTATATAATTTAAACCTAATGATTTCATAATGACATCTAAGGAATGCTATTCTTTCAAATTTTTTTGTATGCAGAATGAAAAGGATTATTAAAAAAAACTGAAAGTGCTTTCTGTAATTTTATAGTTTATACTTCTTTTTACCTAGTAACAACTTTAAAACAAGCACTTTATAGCAGTAAACTCAATAGACAGAAAATCAATAGAAGTACTTTCAGCTTATACCATCTTCAGTGCTATATGTTAACATTAATAAAATAAAATAAAAAAATAGCTATTGAGTTTACTGCTATAAAGTGCTTGTTTTAAAGTTGTTATTTAGTGAAGTTAAGCAGTTTGATTTTGTAAATTTTTATCTAGTGTTAAAACATACAGCTACCTAAGTGCTACACTTATTATTTATAATTTATCAAGACAATGATTTGTAATTTTTAATATATTGAGGGAGAAAGAATTCAAAACTTTCACAACGTCGATGATATATGATATGATAGTGCATTAGAAAAGTATTTGGTTTTGTAAGATATGAAACAAGAATGTAAACATGCAACCATATATCGCAGAAATCTCTACATATCCTTCCTTTGGATTTCTAAGATCAGATTTGATTGATCAGTAAATCAGAATCTGAATTTCTATTAAAATGTTTAATCTCTCCTCTTGACTCTGTTGAATTCTTGTTAATGCTGGCATATATCTAGACGTTTTACTAGGATCATTAGATCAATTCCTATATAAAACTTTTGTGCAATTTTTTATGGCATTTTCATGCAATTTCTCCTCTTGATTTAAAATCGCCTCTTAATAATTTTGAAATCCTGGTCTGATATTTTTTGGCAGAAAAGTTTATATAATGAAATACAATTCATTTGGCATCTAGGATTCATCTGTTTACAATCTTAGGCCATATTTCAGCTTTTGCATATTCCTAACTCATTCTGAAAAAAAATATCAAATTATTGTAGATTCTTGTAGCCTATGCCAATTGGAAAATTTGACAGATTTAACAAAATCAACTAATTAAGTAGTATAATATAAACAATTGATTTAAAAATATAAAATTACGCAATGAGATTCATTTTAAAAATATCACAATATAATAGATTTAAAATCAATATCTAAATAAGAATTTGAAGTTCTGACTGTAGGGATTCATTATATTGATCATTATGTATATTTAAATTGTAGTAACATTTTATTCTTATATATTTTTATATAAATGAAAAATAGTAATATATTTCCATTAATATACCGGTAAGTCTATTCATGTAGATATAGAAAACTAATACTACTACAAATATCAAAACAATTATTGAATAGATTTACTCCAAAAAATTACATTTAGTGATTAACAACTAGAAAACATAATTTAAGAGAAAAATAATTTAAAGAACCTATTTTAGAAAAATTGGATTTAGAAATGTTTAGAAAAGCAATTCTAAAAATAGCTCAGCATATACTTTAATATACAGAGTGAAGAAAAACTTTGATCGTAAAATTTTGTGTACTGATAGGGGACCTCGAAACAAGTCAAAAATGTCTAATGAACATATGATATAAATGGCACTGCTTTCAAGGTATAACTCTTTAAAGTTGGCCAATGACCATTGAGAACACAAAGCATCAGGATGCTTCATATTGCCAAAACAATTCACAGTGTGTTGATCTCCTACTTACTACTGGGTAGTAAAAAGGCAAGCAACATAATGCAAATCATCTTGGCAACGTGATGTGTTATGATGCTTTGTGTTCTTGATGATGATCTAACTTTAAAGGGTTATAACTTGAAAACAGTCCATTTAGATCATATGTTCATTAGACATTTCCGACTTGTTTCAAGATCCCCTATCAGTACACAAAATTTTACAACAAAGTTTTTCTTCACCCTGTATATCTTCTTATCTAAATTGTTGCCTCATAATGTGAAAATTATATTTTATCACAATTTTAATATTGTTAATTCTCTATAGAATTAAAAAAATTTACTGTTTCAAAAATACAAATTATGCCTACAGTAAAACAAATACTATTAGCAAATAAATATATTGATTAGTATTTGCCAATACATATATGTATTGATAGTGGATAATTGATATACAATAGGTCCTTATATGTTTTGAGTTCAATGATTTCAGAGATATACAAATACATAAATCTTTTTATTTGTGCTGAACCTTCATCAAATATGAATAAAAATTCATTAAACAATTTTAGTTTTTTACAAAAATCATTTATGGCCTTAGATTTTCTTATTTATTCTTAAAGTGTGTTCATCAATTTTATTTAGCCACTTCATTTATTAATTTTAATTATTATTAAAAATAATAAATTGCTTTCATTTATATTAAGTTTAATTATAATTGGACTTGCTAGCAGAAATTTCTGGAATAATTAACCAGGTACAGTAAGTGTACTGTAATGAACTATCAGTGTTAGTGTTTATTTTCCTATGATTTTTTTTATTTGAAATTTTTTTAATTTTTAAGCAGAGGATTAGATTTTAAAAATTAAAATTATAATCTATAATACAAAAATA
>AYEL01055623.1:0-45535 GCA_000484575.1 Olivierus martensii
CACAATTGATTTTATTTATTAAAATATTTTAAAATATTGCATTATATTACTGTTAACATAGAAGTTTTTGCATTAGATATACAATCATTATTATGATATTTATCATAAAAACATCCAAAACATAAAATATGTTGGCACCGAGAACACTGTACAAATGCAGCCATCCCACAATTAAATTTGGAAGTTTTAATAATGTCGGAAAATGAACCCGATTCACGTTTAAAATACATTTTTTTTTTTTCAACTAATTTTGCTGCGTACCGAGCATATTTTAACATATCACCATAACTTGGTGCTGACAATTGATAATGGATTAACGAATGGATTTTGATTGTATCTTCTCTGGATGTTATTTCTCTTTTTACTTCTAATAAATAAGGAGAATTTGTAAACGCGATATAAAATTCTTTACTTGGCGAAAGAAGTAAACATCGCAAATAATGTATAGTTATATTCCAGAATACGCTATAATTATTGTGAAGAGTATGTCCTACTAGTGTATATAATATTTGTAAATCGCTTAAAACATTTGAAATAATTATGTGAAAATTGATAAATAATTGTTAAAAATCAAAATATAATGTAAACTTTAAAAAGTGCAAAAGTTTAGAGAGGAAAAAAAATTCAGAAAGTACCGAGAATCGAACCTACACCCTCAGACCATCGGAACCCTGATGTAGCCACTTCGCCTCAACACGTAGTTGAATTTCCAAGCGTTTGCTATTTAAGTAAAACAAAAAATTTCTGAAATTTCAAAAGCGATTTTCTTGAAAACGCTAGAGTAGTGGCCCCCAATATAGGGGTGATTCTTCATCTATTGTTTATGCTCTTTCAGATGACAAAATATCGGCAAAATCCCAGACACATCGGGTGCGATGTTCCCTTGTGAGTGGTAATGAATTGGTGTGCCACTCAGGAGGACCAGGTTCACATCTCAGGTCTAGCATATTCTGAAAAGTTTATTTGAGGTTCTGGGCATTGCCTGATGACCACATCCTTCATTAACTGGCCCCCTCCACAGGTGTGGGTGTAGCCCATGGTTGGAACTGGCCCTGCCCCTTAGTAATCTCCCCGATTGGAAAAGGGCATAAATATATGTCATGGTTTCTAAGAATATAACTATAACATGTATCAAGGACCATTATTTAATGAATAATGATTATTTTATTATTATAAATACTGATTTGATATACATTGCAACTTTCAAGGTTTCTATCTTTTAGTTAAAAATTAAAAAAAATCAAAATTTGATATTTAAATTAATAAAAATAAATATAAGCTATCCCTGTTTTTATTTTTCATGTTCTATTTATTCTTTGAAAGATGACATGCTATTAACCAATAGTTAAGTCTCTAACTGATACTTGAAGATTACTTAATAATTTATCTATTGATTTTGAAACTGAGTTAGCATTTAATTTGTTGATTGTAAAATAAATAATTGATGGATAAAACAGGAACTTCAACATTGTAAAACTGGATCTTAGCAAAGTCCTCAGATTAGGTAGTCTGGGCACTGGTTCTGAAGTTTGTACTGTCATTCCTATTAACACCAGGTGTCATATAAATTGCATTATTAATCAGTTCCTTTAAACATTTGCTTTTTTAAATATAATGTTTTATAAAATAAACAATCAAGGAAATTTTTTTGATTGTTTATTTTAAGGAATCAAAAAACTTAATTTTTAATCAAGATTTATTTTCACACTTTGCAAAAAAATATAAGCAACAATTTAATTTAATTAATCATAAAACAGTCCTTTTGGTTTTAATTACTTGTCATAAAATGAAATCAATGATAAGCTGTGTTTGTGTTAAGTTCTATGTGCTTTTGCAAATTCAACTCTTCCCACATAAGAAAACATTTTCATTCATTTTCTGGCATGTCATTTATTTTTTCCTTCAGTAAAATAGAGAGCTCTGTTTGAACCCATATGATGTTTGCACATTTCCAATGTACCTATTTATGGTTCTATGATCAGATAATGGTATGAAATCATTATTTTTGAAATACATGGTAAGCATGTGAAGATATTCTGAACAAAATAGATTCCATTACCCAATCTTCATCATAATGCATTCCATGCTTTCTGAATTCATTTGTGGATGGCTGTGCAAAATGAAATGAATGTTTAACATTTGTTGAAATAATGGCTCGTTTTAGAACCTCTATTTTGATTAATACTTATTTTTATTTTTTGATCAATACTATTTTCTTTTAGTTTTTGGTTTCATACTGCAAATTTTGTAACCTATTTCCAATGTTTTGAAGAGTTTCGTTCATTTGCAAGAAACTTCCTGATGAAGTACTGTTCAAGCACATATTAGAACTACCAGATTTATGATAAAAGGAACTTCAATATCTAATAGAGGCAAAATCGATGTTTCATTTGGTAGTGACGACAGTAGAAATGATAATGCATGTGAATCATCTAAGCTATTACAAAATTTAATGCATTATTTTAAATGAAAACAATAGGATAATATACTTGATAGCAAATACAGGATTTTCACTGTTTAGTATATGAAGTAGAAGTCCTTTTCTTTGGTGGTGCCTCTTTTTGAGAAGTTTAACCATTAAGTATTTGCGAATATTGTAGGAATGGAATCCTTCATCAATTCCCATTTACCTCTTTCAATTTCCACACTTCCATCATTGATTTATATATGTGACGGATTTTAATATGTGCCTTTCATCAAAATAAAGATCATACACATTGGCACTAGTAATGAGAAAATATTGTAGGAATGGAATCCTTTATCAATTTCCACACTTTCATCATTGATTTATATATGTGACAGATTTTAATATGTGCCTTTCATCAAAATAAAGATCATACACATTGGCACTAGTAATGAGAAGCTTATCTGTTCTTTGTATTTGTCTATTTCATATTTCAATATTTTCTTCTTTGACTTTGGACAAATGTTGTTTTTCTAAATTTGACTTGTCTTTCTTTTTTAATAACTATTTAACAGCCAGTGACAAGGCAGAAAGGTGGTTTTTAAAGAATTTTGAGATATCAAAAGACCTTGGTCATATATATCTACTGTAGTTGACAGCTTCGTTGATTGAACGCTTGCTTTGTTTCCCTCTTTCACTTGAACTTGACAACAGTACACACTAAACAAAAAAAGAAGGCATGAGTGCCCAGACTATTTTATCTAAAGACCTTGGTCTTAGTGTCAAAACAGAGATAGTCATAGAAATCAGAATGATTGGTCACTTTACATAAACAATCCAAAATATAGGCTATATAAAATTTGTCATAAGTCATATATATAATATATCTATTAATCACAGGTATAATATAAATCACATAAACAAATTTTATATATGTTTTAGGAATATATTCTATATTATATAAATAATATATATAATCTACTTATATTTAACTTGTTATGGTCAGTGGATTTAATAAGGATAAATATTTAAATTATAGGTAGTTCTTGACTTATGATATTCCAATCCTATGATAGCTCTTTTGACATTCCAAAATTGGCTATTTTCTTACTATATTGACTGGAAATACTTTATTTTATTAAAAATATAGTAAAGCAATTGTTTAATATATTAGGGATCCAGTTTAGTTCCAGATTATTTTATAATCTCAAGGATCTAGCATCAAATTCAGACGATTATATCATATTAAAGATTCAGTATTTCATTGTCTATTATTACTATTAAAATTATTACCATTATGGGCCAATTTTGATTTATGGTGGGGTTATCAAAACATAACCTATTGTTAGTCAAGGGCTACCTGTAATGAAGACAAATAAGAATAGAATTGATTGAATGATGATAGACTGCATAGACTTTCCAAAAGAACTATACATCTGATTTAGTTTCTCTATCATTTTGCACTGTATACTTGTACAGTGCAAATAATATATCATCTGATGGTGGAAGGCATATCATGTCACATCTTGAAATGTGGCATCACTTATATAGCACATTTTTTAATGACTACATACATTCATCTTCCAGATTACAATGTAGAGATTGACTAACACAAATCTTTCGTTTTAGCTGATGCTGCACAGGCAGATGCATTATGACACGCCTGCCACCAGCAGGTAATTTCCATTTTGCACTTTTCATTTTTTTACAATTGGTGTTATTGCTATTGTACCATTGTTAATCTAAACTTGTACCTTAACAAATTTATTAATTTCATTAGATATTCTGTAAATACTATTTGTAATTTAATTTGGCATTATACTATATTTAGAATATTAAATTCTTAAAAACTGTGTAATAATTTCATCTGTAAGATTTAGAATACAGTAACTGATCCTTTTGCGTAGTTGAAGATCAAATTAGAAATATTGTGAATTAAATCTTACACTAATTTAGAATACAGTATATAAAATTTATTAATATATCAGATATAACCGAAATTTTAGATAAATTTTGAAATTTAAAATAAATATCTACAATTTAGAAAACTGTTTCAAGGCAAACTTCTCCTAAAAAGCATATATTGCAAGTTTTAATTTTTGACGATAAAAATCATGGTATCAAAATTATAAAAAAACGATATAAAATAAATATATATTTTCCTCTAGATTAGTTAAAAGAATTATAGCATTTCATTTTTAAACTGAAAATGACGTAATATCCAATTTAGTAAAATTTTATCGATTTTACTTTTTTCCTTACCTTTGCCTAATTATGGCATATGATAAATTCAATAATGTTTCACGACCTAGCTAGAAACATCAAAATTCAAATAAGGAAAAATCACAGAAATAGCAAGGGAAAACAATATACTAAAATACTTTTGCTCTATAATTCTCTATTTTGCTGAATACTCAACAACAATCTTCAGCGACATCTAAGTTTGTAAATTATGTTTTATTTATTTCATAATACTGTATAGTAATTAAATTTATATTAATTTGAATTATCGAAATAATTAACTTCTATAAAATATATATATGCAAAATTAAATAATACCAAATAAACAGTTTTATATAAATAAAAATATATTTGCTTTCTTTATTGACAATCTGATCTATGTGGAGTCGGCTAGATCAGAGCTTCTCAAACATTTGGAGTCGCGAAGCGAAATGCTGGGGTCGCAAAAATTAAATTCAAATACTTGAAAAGTTTATATGTAATTTCACAAACGTCCAATATTTAACATATGACAACATATTTTCAGTGTAGTTGGCTGATTGTGTTCATTTTAATAAGTGTGTAAGCTGTGGTTGGTTGATTGTGTTCATCTTAACAAGTGTGTAAATGACTTATATACTTGTACGTTTTATTTCATATTTAATATATGTGTATAAATGATTTATGTATTTGTATGTTTTATTTCATATTTAATACCTGGGATCGGGAAAAATGTCATAATGAAAAATGGGGTCATGAATGAAAAAAGTTGGCAAAAAATGTCGTAATGAAAAATGGGGTGATGAATGAAAAAAGTTTGAGAGCTAGTAATGAAAAATGGGGTCATGAATGAAAAAAGTTTGAGAAGCGCTCGTAATAAAAAATGGGGTCACGAAAAATCTCATAATGAAAAATGGGGTCGTGAATGAAATGGGGTCATGCATGAAAAAAGTTTGAGAAGCGCTGATCTAGCAGAGCTAGTAATGAAAAATGGGGTCATGAATGAAAAAAGTTTGAGAAGCGCTCGTAATAAAAAATGGGGTCACGAAAAATCTCATAATGAAAAATGGGGTCGTGAATTAGGGTCGCGAAAAATCTCGTAATGAAAAATGGGGTCGTGAAGGAAAAAAGTTTGAATGAATGAAAAAACTTTGAGAAGCGCTGGGTTAAATTATTCGCGTGGAAATATTGTACTTAAGCTTTCCACTCTGGAGAACTCGAGTTCAATTTTCGAATCCTATCCCTGGAAAATACTTATCAAAGGGTCCGAGCCCGGGCCGTCAATGCCCGTTCTCCACAATCTTCCTGACCCCTCTGCAGGAATAGGCAGATTGTGGAAGAACTTGTTTCGCCCTAAGGATTTTGCCCCGTTACTTACAATCAGTGACGTAACCAGCTTTATTTTTTTGGGTGGGCCACACCGATGTGAAATAACATTCTCCCGTATGTGCTTTATTAAATCGTATTTACGTAACAGAATGCTTGATGATCGATTAAGCAATTTAGCAATCATGTTCATCGAGAGAAAAATCGCAAAAGCTCTCGATTTGGACAAAGTCATCGATCGTTTTGCGTCATTAAGTAAAAATCACCGCATAATTTTGTATTGAGCTGATATCAAATAAATACTTATATTTACCAGTATTTTAAAACTTTATTTATTCTTTCCAGCTAATCGCATTAATTAAGTACTGCGTAAAATGTGCAAAGGACGTGTTTTTTGCAGTTTTGTAAATAAAAATTTTTTATCGCTATTAGCATGAAATTATGTGGGCTTAAATTATGCTTGTGGATTTTTATTTTCATTTTTGCGGAATACAAGGCGTCTTGGATTATGAGGTGTTTAATGTATTCGGTTGTAAATTTTCATTTTTACAAAACTCAAGGCATCTTGGGTTATATGGAGTCGAACTCTTGCGGTTTTCGATTTTATGTTTCGGGTTATATATTCAGGGAGGGCCAGCACATGGTCAGAACTTTCAATGCACGGGCCATGGTCCATGCATTGAAAGTTCTGACCATGTGCTGGCAACCCGGGCCCACCCGTAGTTATGTCCCTGGTTACAATGTAAATAAAAAGTGGTGACATTTGTTACCAAAAAAAAAGATAATCTACACCAGTGATTTCAAACAGGCGGCCCGCCAAGAAATTTTGTACGGCCCGAGACGATGCTTTAGCTATTTGTTTAAATCAGGTTTAAATACATGTTACAGTCGGAAAATTATTACAATTTAATGTTAATAAAAATTGCTTTATAATCTCATAATTATATAATGTTATTTCGATATCTTTGTAAGAAAAAAAATGAAAGTAATTACAAATAAATATTTTCGTTTCATTGTAATTTTGTTAAAAATATTCGACTCTTCATTTCCATTCGAATTGAACATTCGGCCCGCAAAGCAATTTGAGTTTGAGACCACTGATCTGTACAATATAATCACGTTTTCCTGATTTTCATTTGCTTGAATACCAAGGCGTCGGCCGGATATCACTGCGGAAGCGCGCTGTGCTTCCGTCCTTGAGGATCCGGATTTCCCTTTGAATAGCGCGGAGTCGCACCGTCCATAGGGGCAAGACTTGCGATATCAAGGAACCTAAAAGCGCTGCAAATTTTGAAATAAACTGTTGAAAGTTTTTCAAAATATATGCGATATAACATAAGATCAATAAGAAAATTTTAACTTTCATTGAATTTCGAAAATATAAACATGGTAAATAAATGTATATACTCACGGTGGCCAAATTGCGGCTCTTTGATATCTTCAATATGGTTCCATACCATGAAAGCCAATAGTTAATATTGAGCAAATACTTATTTAATTTAAGTCGGCTGGAGGCCGCATGTAAAACTGTGGCTCATCACCCTGGAGACCGGGTTCAAATCCGGGTCCTACACTTCCAGTTTTTCGGGAGGAGTCCGGGCCTGGTCCTTTGAACCTCATTCTTCAACCATCCCATTGACCCCATCATGAGTGTTGACCAGTCTGTAATGGGTTCTATAAGTGGCCGCCGCCAGATACAGAATATCCCTCAGGTGATATGGCAGCTTAACCTACCTAATCTATTATGCTGCCGGATGGCGAAGTGGTAACGCTGTCAGCGTGCCACGCAGGAGGACCCGGGTCTGGTATCTCCTGAAAAGCTTTTTCGGAATGCTGGGCCCCGTCTGGCGATCCCCGTCTTTCACCATCCAGCCCCCTTCACGGGTATGGGTGCAGCCAGTGATTGGAACTGGCCCCGCCCCTTAGTAATAGCTCTGATTGGAAAGGGGCGTAAAATTTGCAAAAAAACTAACCTATTTACTGTATTTTCAAGGGTGAGACCCGAGACTCGAACCCGCCTTCATAGTGGAAAGCGGAAGCGTTTCCATGGGACTAATCCGGTCGATACGATTGAGGGCTAGCTATCCTTTCATATTCTCTGATATACTCCCCTATATATCATAGATGGCTTTTTTTGCATATTTTACGCCCCCTTTCCAATGAGAGAGATTACTAAGAGAGCGGGACCAGTTCCAACCACGGGCTGCACCCACACCCGTGGAGGGGGGCCGGATGGTGAAGGACGGGGATCACCGGGCCGGGCCCAGCACCCCGAAAAATCCGGAACCAGACCCGAGACGCGAACTTGGGTCCTCCAGCGTGGCACGCCAACGCGTTACCACTCGGCCATCCGGCCGCCTCATAGATGGCATTAGATGTTTATAGTATTACCATCATTCATGATTACCATTCCTCTGGCAAACCGCTGAATGCTTTTTTACGCCTCTTTCCAATCAGGTGGATTACTAAAGGGCGTGGCGAGACCCAATCACGGGTTGTACAAACACCGGTTGAAGAAGGCTGAATGGTGAAGGAAGAGGACCGCCGGGCTGGGGCCAGAACTACAATCACGGGTTGCACCAACACCGGTTGAAGAAGGCTGAATGGTGAAGGAAGAGGACCGCCGGGCTGGGGCCAGAATCCCGAAAAAACTCTTCAAGAAATGCTAAACCCGGGAAGCGAACCGGGTCATCCTGCGTGGCACGTCAACGCGTTACCACTCTGCCATCCAGCCGCCTACTGAATGGGTTAGAAACCAGATATTTCTTTTGTCTTTGCTTACATAAATGTCATCATAAATCTGCCTATAAAAATATTTAAAATTTCAATAAAATAAATTATTTTTGTATAATTTATTGATCTATATCCTATTTTAGGTTTTATATGCTTTTTTTAAAATTAGGTTAGGTTAGTTAGATTAAGCCGCCATATCCTCATGAGATATTCTGTATCTGGCGGTATATTCTGTATCTGGCGGCGGATGGGGTCAATCGGATGGTTGAAGGATGGGGTTCAACGGCCGGGGCCCGGACCCTCCTGAAAAACTGGAGGAATATTCTGTATCTGGCGATATATTCTGTATCTGGCGGCGGATGGGGTCAACCGGATGGTTGAAGGATGGGGTTCAACGGCCGGGGCCCGGACCCTCCTGAAAAACTGGAGTTATGGGACTCGAATTTGAACCCGAATCCTTTAGGGATTCGGGTTGAAATTGGAAAGGGGGCGTAAAATATGCAAAAAAAGCCATCTATGATATATAGGGGAGTATATCAGAGAATATGAAAGGATAGCTAGCTCTCAATCGTATCGACCGGATTAGTCCCATGAAAACTCTTCGGCTTTCCACTTTGGAGGCGCGGATAGGAGAGTATATCAGAGGATATGAAAGGATAGCTAGCTCCCAATCGTATCGACCGGATTAGTCCCATGAAAACTCTTCGGCTTTCCACTTTGGAGGCGGGTTCGAGTCTCGGGTCTCACCCTTGAAAATACAGTAAATAGGTTAGATTTTTTTTGCAAATTTTACGCTCCTTTTCAATCAGGGCTATTACTAAGGGATTCGGGTTCAAATTCCGAAACTGATCACAATAGATCTGAAACTAATCACAAATTAAAATTTAAAAAAGGTGTCGGCCAGATGGTAAATATTATTTTGGGATTAGTTTCAGATAACTTTTTTGAAATATAAAATTAATAGAAGTAACGCGGATAAACCACGTGACTTATCCTCTTAATTTATTGATTTAAAGGCATCGCAAAGCAAAATAATTAATGTATTGCTATGAAATTTTTAGGATACAAATTCGCAAAACATTTTTTAATTCCCGAGTTTTATAAAAAATTTCCTTGAGAATCGGGAATCCCGAAATAAAAAGAACAAAAATTCTCGAGAATTGGGAATCGAAATTTTCTTGTAAATCTCAATCATTAATCACAACTATCTGTCGGCCGGATTGGCTGTGTGGAAACGCTTCGGCTTTCTACTGTGGAGGGTCCTCCAAAGGTCTCGGGTGGGGTGGGAGTTCGAATCTCGGGTTCCACCACTCCTTGAAAATATTTATCATGGGGTCCTGACAATTGGGCTCACTTCGGAGATTTTTGACAAACGAACCCATAAACACTGATTAGCGTCGGCCGGATTGGCCGCGTGGAAACGCTTCGGCTTTCCATTCTGGAGGACCCGGGTTCGAGTCTCGGGTCCCACCCCTTGAAAATATTTATCATGGGGTCCTGACAATTGAGCTCACTTCGGAGATTTTTGACAAACGAACCCATAAACACTGATTAGCGTCGGCCGGATTCGCCGGCCCTATGGATACTGGCGTCCTGGGCAAGCTGAACTTTGGCGCCTTTTTTAAGTATAATTATAAAAATTTTCACAAAGAAAAACTAAAAATACAGAAATGAGATTATCATCTGTGTTGTTTTTAATAAACAATGAACAATAATAATATTTTTCTCAACCAATATTTGGACAGTGTGAACAATTAGCCTATCTAAAACATTTTTTTTCTAGCTCAGCAAAACTTTTCATGGTACTTTCTATATTTATATTGTTTTCAATATCATTTTCTATAGACAAAATTGCCAAAGAATTCATTGTCTTGAGTATGTTTTTATAAGCTTTAGTAAACTGAAGCGTCTCTCACCAACGGCCACAGTAATAGGTATTGTAAGATTATTCTTAATGCAACCCACAGATTTGGCATGACATCTAGTAACTTATTAGTGTTTATGAACCTAATTTATAATATATATAGATGAACTCGCTTTTTTCTGTCTTAAAAACGTCAGATTGAAAAAATATTTATTTTCACTTTTTCTTTTTTGGAAGATTCTTGATGGTGCCCCTAAGCACATGGCGCGTCCCGGGCAACTGTCAGAGTTGCCAATGCCTTGAGTATTATACAGATAATATTTGATTTTGCCTTTTGATGGCGAATGAACAGTGACACGCACTTGCTGGTTTATTATCCATAATATATGAACTGTGGATCTCGGACAGACTTTTTTCTTCTAATAGAATCCGAAACTGCGACGTCACACCACTCGCAGGTGTCAACAATATATAACACAAACATATAATAGAATCACGCTTTGTTCACAGAATTTAAAATAATAATCGCCTAGAAATATTTTTAAGAAACTAAAAACTAGTGAAATGTTGCACCTCTATTTTTAATTAATTAAATAATTTGTTTTCATTAATGTATATTAATTATCATTTAGTAAAATATATTTTTATATGGTTATAATTTTATTAATTTTAATAATAATATTGAATATTTTTATATGGTTATAATTTTATTAATTTTAATAATGATATTGTCGGAATTGAATTGATTGTGATTTAAAAAAAAATACAGATTAACAACTGAGCTAACGAATCACGTGATGCGATGACGAGTTGTTTTACAGAGCTGATTTTGTCGCAATCAGGAGTCGCTACCGTTAACCAAAGCCTGTGTCGTTAACCAAGACACTTTTCTTACAGCCAGTGGTCGTTAACCAAGTACGTCGTTATCCGAGGCCTTCGTTAACCAAGGTACCACTGTAGTTCCATTGAAAAGACTAAATAGTTATATTTATTTTGTTATGCGCAGAGCTGTAAGTAGGGTACGCAGCGCCTGTGGGAAGGGTCAAACTTGCGCCCCCCATTTTTTTCATTTAAAGATAACAATGCTGAAACTGAATTATCTCCATCAAAATGAGTTGATTTTGAATCTGCTATAAGATATTTGTTTGAATGAGCAAACAGATTTGTACAAATCCCTTTTTATTACTTTTCTTTAGGCCTATCCATGAATTTTCACTGAAGAGGCAGAAACTCAATGAGTCATTATAAACTTTTACTTTATCAATAAAAATAGCGCCCTTTCTTGACTTGGCGCCTTTGTTTGGGGCACAACTTGGCTACCCTTACCCATGAATTACCTCTTCTAAGAAATAAAATGGAAGAAAAACATAACGCTATGTTTGCGAACGTTTATCGAAAAAAGTCATTTGCCCGCAAATAACGTAAATCAATTAAAAAATTTGCGCCCCTAATTTATCAAATATTAAATTTCTCTCGCATTGTAGTAGTGTGAAATACTGTACATACAGTGTATAAGTTGTGTAAGTTAAACATATTTTGTTTACATGTGTGATTTCACCATATGTTTTCACTGTGATTTTCACTAAATAAAGTTACAGTTGCCATTTTATTATATATTAGAAAAAATGAGTATTTTCGGCATGAAATTTTGGCATCGCGTATCGTATAAGAAGAAATAAAAAAGTTCTGCAAAAATTGTACTGCTTTACATTCATCTGAGACTATTTATATATAAATGATATTTTTTCAAGTTATACTTCTTTAGTTAAATAAAAAATTAACTGCAGAACTATTTTACTGAATTCTTTCCCGCTTTAACATAAAAAAAAAAAAAAATTGTATATTTTAGCTGTATGTCTGTTTATTTTAAAATAGCTATCTATTTCTATCAGAATATGGCGGAAACTGGAAATTTTAAATAACTTCTTATTATTGATAAAATGTTTATCATATTCTTTTGATTGCTCAGTAAGTGAAAAACGTAAAAAATACAAAATTTATAAAAACAAGAATGATTATTTTAAGATAACGATGTTTATAATTATAATGATATGAAATATAAAAAGATTCATTCTAAGATATTGATTATAATAATTCTAATTAATACACGAAATAAGGTTTAATATAATTAAAAAAAAATTATTTTATATTAAAATGTTATTTATATTTTTAATAATGTTAAGATAAATGATATTGCCATATGTTGTATTTTAAAATTAAAATTACAGTACAGTATATATACAGTGACTTGTTTTGAAAATTTAAGACATGCGTGTGAAAAAAATTTTTAATTAAAATTAATTAAATTTTTTACTAGTTAACAGTATATTTATAAATAAAAAGTCTACTTGTGACTCGACTATAAATATTTCCTAATTTGCTTTAATTCACGTGATCTATTAAATTATAGAATCGTTTTTATCATTCCTAATACATAATTTTATATATATAAAAATGGTTTATCACAGATATTGATTGATTATAGTTAACACTGACAATTATTAATGTTGAATTTATTTCGAGATTTGAATTAAGAATCACAATAAAGGAAGAAAGCAGAGGAGGGTATACGTGATAGCAACAACAGAAAACTGATGCCATCTGTCGTCGACCTTTTGAAACGATTGATGTACCTGGGGGTGCGATGGTGATAAGTTTGGAAGAAAGTCTTTTGTTTTTTTTTTGTAAACGTTGGTTGTAGGTTAATCTGTTTGTATTTCGTGTCGACAGTGTGTAATAGCGAGAGATCGATTATATTTATATAGTCAAACTCTATGATGAACATCTTAATAAGAAATTCCTTATCTAATGATATATTAGGAAGTAAGAAAAAATGGTAAAAACAAGACAACGTGGTATTTATAACGGAGTGACAAGCAATAGGAATAGTAATGTCTATTCGGTAGAAACCAGATCTAGAAGTAAAACAGTAGTACCTGATCTGATAGAAACGGTAAGCTTTGTTTAATTTATTTTAAACAAAGATTTTAATTGTTGCATCAATTCAATTGTTTGCGTTTTGCTTGAATATACTTGTTGACCTTTAAGGTCGAAGTCGCGGTCAATGTTTTGACTAGACATTATAATTGTCGGAAGTAATCTTTGTTTTTTTTCCCTACACGTTTGGAATAATTAAATATCGTTACAAAATTTATTTCGAGATAGTTCAGTATGATCAACCTAGTATTTATGCAATTAGTTAAGATATTTCATAGATTTTATGTTCTTTGTTTGGAGATTTTTTCGTTTATCAATGGAATAACTTCTTATATTTTATAAAACTGAAAATTTTTCAAACTAAACTACGGAATAAATATACTATACTTTATCTATTCATTGTGATTAGGCCTAGAGTTGAAGACGAAAACATTAGTCTTGTACTCTTATTTACTGTTTTGTTATTAAATTTTCGTCGATTTATTTGAATGCATGCATAATATTTATATTAAAGACTATTTGTTGATCATGTCTTGAGTTTTAATATTACTCTTATTGTTTAATATAGTAATAAGTTAGGTTACTTATTACTATATTAAACAATAAGTGATATTTATTTAGCCATTAACTTGAGTTGTAATTTTTACTTGAAATATTAAGTAACTGTGAATATTTATTAAAATATTTTTAAATTAAACTATTAGTTTAAGCTTAAATAGAGAATCTGATAAGTGAAAATAGAAACTAAACAATAGATAACTAAGTATTATTATTATTTTTTTTTTTTTCAGCAAATCAATTTTAGAAAGTACTGTTGATAGTTTTAAAGCATTTCATATTCATTTAAATATGAAATACTTTAAAACTGTTGCAAACAAATATCCAGATATAGTGGGTCCTCCTCTAATATCAAGATTAGGATCCTGAAAATCACAAATTTAAGAGAAACAATGTAAATTGAAATCAGAAAACTCATAGACCTAGTTATAAGTCATAACTGGGACTTTCAGTTTTCTGGTTTCAATTGGTTTCAGTAATGTTATAAGTTGGGATTACATTCCTAGAGTGCTTTCTTTCTGGTGCTAAAATTGATACTATAAAAATAAATCTTAACAACAGCTCAAATTCAAGCAAAGGATTGATACATTTATTATCAGTTTTTTGTTTGAATTTGAGCTGTTGTTAAGATTTATATTTTTATGAGAAGAAGCGAAAATAATTTGAAATACTTATTTGAAGCAAAAGAAATACTATTTGATAACTTTATCATCTAATCATTGCTATATTTTCCAATAATGGAATGAAATTATTTAAGTGTAAATTTTAATTAGAAAATGTTACATAGCATTTATAAGTTATGATTTATGGGAAAGAAAATTATTTTCTAATATAATTCATATTTTACAACCTGATGTGAAATTAAACTAAAGATAAACAGCCCTGATCAGGAGAAAAAAAATTTTTCCTGATCAATGTTGTTTATCTTTTGTTTAATTTTTTAATAATACCTGTAAATTCTAAGGTGTCTTTTATGCCCATGATTAGATTTTCTTAACATCAATTTCAATCATTCACTAATAATTGTGTCATTCCGATCTCTATCACATATCAGTTATATCTATTTCAACCAGATTGAAAAGAAAGGAGATAGACAAGCTGGAATTAAGAGATCTGAGCAATTTTCATAAATTTTCCTAGAGAAATTAAATTTGGTTCTGGATCCTCTGATTAGAAAGTCAAAGTATTTTCATACTGTGAATTCAATCAATTGTCCTATTCCAATATAGTTTAACACAGTTTTCTCAGGCAATCTCATTGTATACTTGAGTTAGTGCTCATATAAAATGAGGAATTATGGAATTATGGAAAATATATGTACAGGTATTCCTTGACTTAAGGTATGTATAGGTTGACTTATGATTATGTTTTGATAATCCAATTGTAAGTTGAAAATGACCCATAATGGTAATAATTTTAATACTAATAATAGAAAATGATATACTGAATCCTTTAAAATGGTATAATCATCCAGATTTAATCATCGGTTCTCAAGGTTATAAAATAATCCAGAAGTGAATCTGGGCTCCAAGATGTAAATTCATCCAAAATTGAATCTGGATCCCCAAGGTGATAAAAAATTGTTTTAGTACATTTTTAATAAAACAAAGTATTTCTAGCCAATATGCTATGAAAATAGTAAAGTTCAAAATATTGTAAATGCATTTGTAAGATTGGAATATCGTAGGTTGAATGATCATAAGTCATGGTCTACCTGTATTTATTTAATATTAAAAAATAAATAAATTACCTACATACTTATATTCAAAAATCTATTATTTATTGAAACAAGAAATTTATTTATTTGCAACAAAAAATTATTGCAATATTTGTAATTTTATTCAAATTTTGATAATCGATTATCTAATCCAGTGATTTCCAAACTTTGTGTCTGCACCTCTTTTTTTTTTATAAAAAATTAGTACACCTCTAATTTTCATAACAGTTTAATTTTATAAATACTTTCTACTTACAATTTAATATTACAAAACAATATACAATAGAACCTCCATAATCCAAAACATACGATTCCGGGGCTTGTCGGATTATTGGATGTTCAATAAAAAAAAATGGAATTACACAAACAAACACACTCAGTTTGTTAAAACTTTCCTGTCACTGCCCTTGCTATTTAAATCTTTCAGAAAATCCTTAATTTTATCCCAATTTTTTTTAATATCATAAATGGTGGTGTGTCCAATACCATGAAATGAAGCCAAATTGCTAAACTTTTCTCCAAAGTCAAGTTTCTTAATTATTTCTGCCTTTTTGACCACAGTCAATGTCTGGAGTTTTCGTTTTTCACTTTTTCCAATTTGTGACATTATGTAAAGATAAATTAACAAACACTGATGCAGTAAAAACACTATTTTATAGTAAACAGTGTATTGAACTTAAAAAATAGACCAATTATAATGTCTGCGTAACAAATGAATAGTGACTGACAATTTGAGTTACACCATTTTTTTTCTCTCTCGCACATGGACATGTTCTGACCATGGTTGTGACATGAAAATTTCATGTGGGCAGCACGACGGTTTGCAGAATGTTGGACTACTGGATGTGTTGGACTAGCAAAGGGCCAGACTGCAGACACTCAACTGTACCATTTTTTGTATAAATAAAGTTCTTATGCATAAAAAATATATTTATTATTGTGTAATAATTTTTAATACAATTAAATAAATCTTACAAAAAAATGAAAAATAGAATACAAACACAATATTTAATGCATGAGTGGGCTTATTTTTCAGCACAAATTCTCTCAGATTGGGGTGTCATTGAAGATATTGCTACTCATGATTATTTTTCAATCACTAAACAAGATTGATATTTTGTCTTTAAAATAGCTACAACAGAAAGTTTCTGATACATGTATATATATATTTAACCTTTTTCTGATTTTTTTTGGCAGCAATTTGAATTTATTTTTTTTATTTGTAACATTGTGCATTTACATCCCACTTTTTACATAATTATGAATAACACAGCATAAATCAAAAGTGGAAATAAACTTTAATATAATTGAAGAACTTTCAGCTTTATTAAACCATCCTCAGCAAATTACAAAAATGAAATAAAAATTAGAATGTTATTCGAACATAAAAACTTAAATAAGAATACATTTAAAAATTAAATTTCGAAGTATGGCAACACTAAGTACACTAATACTTGTTCTGTGCTTTCTTAAAAAATTCCTTATATAAAAATTATAACAACATTTTATATTGTAGGGGTAATTTTTCAGGTTAAACCTTTCTACAAGACAATACAGACCAACACAATGAAGTGGGTAGTTTCTTATCGTCCTTATTACATACACATCATCGACATACTGTCACTGAACTAATATAAACATCCATTCTTTAGTAAAATTATAAGTAAATATCATCGCTGATAAATAATACATAATAATACTGTATTCGACAACACTAGCATGATGGCATAACAATACTGTATTCGGCAACACTTGCGTGATGAGAATCAGTTATCTATCGTCATACTGTATTCGACAACACTAGCGTGATGAGAATCGGTTATCTGCAATACTGTATTCAGCAACACTAGTGTGATGAGAGTCAGTTATCTATTGCACTAATGTATTCAGCAACACTAGCATGATGAGAATCAGTTATCTCTATCGTCGTGAGTCTGGCAAGTGTGCGTCTACTTAAGAGTCTATCGTTACTGTACTTAGCGATATTCATTTACAGTGTTGATTTTATTTAAAATTTTTAAGATCGGAAGTTAGCAATATTTATTTACAGTGTAGATTTTATTTAAAATTTTTAAATGTTTGCCAAGAAGCCAAGAAATGATTTTACACTTTCAAGTAAAATTGCTTTTCTGGATAAAATTAAAAGCTAGCCATTTAATACAAACCATGGTAGACTCCTGATATAATTGTTGTACCAAAATCTACCATAACATGTTTTCTACAACAAGAAAATCAACTGCGTGAGGAGTGGGCATTACAACTACATACAACTACTTACATTATGGAAAGAAATTCCAGGAACATTCAAAAGAAAGCATGATGGAAAGAAGTCGAATAAGCATTAGATCAATGGATTTATATAGTTAGCGGGCGAGGCGTGAATATCAGCGGCCCAGTGTTGAAGTCAGAGGAGATTGGTAAAAAACTAATAATTAGGTACCTATTTTAATAAATCATTAAAATAGGTACCTAATTATTATTTATTTACCTATGAATTACATATTTTATTTTAGAATTTATTATTACTTCGTTTAATTGGGACAGCCACTTAATTGGGAAAAAATTGCTTAGTCCAGACATGTCCCAATTAAGCGGAATCCACTATATTAGAATCATTCATGAAATCAACAATATAGAAGAAAATAGGACAGTAGAAATAATAATATGCAAAGAAAAATCAAAAGGCAAGAATGTTATAAACATAGTCTCCCCAGAAGAAATTAAACTAGCATAGCATGATGTGCACAAAAAAACATGGATTTTTAAAGCATTTTAACAATAGCATACACTTTTTTAATAATAATATATCACTAGTAGAAATATAATAAGGAGAACAAAGTTAAAAATGGTTAAAAATTATTTATATTAAAATCATGTAAAATTACATATAATTGTTACTTAGCAGCTGATATTATGACAACATATGACAAAATGATACATGCAATATTTGTATAGATATTTCTCAACTTTGGAAAATAATTTTGACTGTAAGGTTTTATATAATTTGGATTTTACAGAAATTGGGAAAACAGTCATAAAACCAGTTAACAACATAACACAAATCAAAATAATAGAGGCCATGGTTATTAATTGCTATAGAATCAAATTTTTCATATTCAACAATAATCCTCCATATAATGTACTGGCACCATGGAGTTGTATATAACACTTTTTATTTTTAATTTTACACTCAAACCTGTTTTTGTGTGGGGGGATAGGGACTGCATAAAAGAAATCGCATAAAAAAAAAAATATCCTGAAACTTCGTAAGCAGCTATAAAATATATTGTTCGCAACACATTTAAAAAAAATTATTTATATGGTAAATAGGGACTGCATTAAAAGTCCCACATAGAAAATATGTAATTCAAAACCTCAAAAACCTCATGATGTAGCTAAAAATTGGTTTTCCAAACAAGGAAAAATTATGTTTTATACAACCGGAACATTTTTCGTTCAAGAGGTATGTACATATGTTAATCACAGGACGGTTATCAACTACTGTTACTAGATGGTGCAATATATACAAGTAATATTGAGTGGGTCATGTGTTGGATTCTTTTTTATTTGCATGTTATTTTGACATCCTTCTGTTTTCTTTTTAAATTTCATTTTTTAATTAATTTTTATTCATAATATGCATTTGATGGAATTTTTTTTTATATGCCGCACAAAAATGGACTGCATAAAAACAGGTTTGAGTGTATTTTATTATTTTATAATTTATTAATACTATACTACTAATAATATAATACTATAATACTATATATACTATATTAATATTATATTATTGTTTTAATATTATTAATAATCTTAAAACGATCTAAGCTTGTGCATTCTGATGTTTAAATTGACATTCCATATCTAGCAAACTTTTGTAAACTTACTGAAGATGGCTTATTAAAGCTGAAATTACTTTAATTCTTTAATAAATTAAGTTTTTTCACTTAAAATTTTGTTGTGCATCATTCATTTATATATTGAAACCCATGCCATTTCTAGTGAATAGCTAACTTCAAATTTTCCGTCAGAAGATTTGAGTAGATATGTGGCACTGGTCACAGTGGCTTCCTCTAGGCATGTTGCGTACTGAAATTACTCCCCATTATGATCCCAGAAGAAAGTCAATATGACTGCTTGCAGCTTGCTGCATCTGAAACTTCTTTGATTTTGGGAATGAGATATGGTGCCTACTCCAAGCTTTGTTGCTTTTGTTCTGGCTCATAGAAGTGAACCCATTTCTCATCCTCACTGATGATATGTTGCAGAAATGCTTCACCATCAACCTCTTCCTGATGCAGATGCTCTTGGCAAGCATCAACACACATCTCCTTCATTTCAGATGCCAATTGTTTGAGTACCAACTTTGCACATATTTTTTGGAATTTCACCTCATTGTGAATGATGTGATAGGCTGATCATGTCCAGTAATGTTCAATAGTGATAATCCTAATGTGATGTACTAATGTCCAATAGTGATGCTACCTCCTTGATTGTAACGTGTTGGTTTTTCCCATATCATGTTCTCCATAGCTGTAATATTGTCTTCCATGCTTAACTCTGGCGAAGAGAATCCTCTGCACTAATGATGCCATTCTTGAACTTCTCAGTCCATTCGTTTCCTTGTGTATGACTCATACGCCCATCACCATACCAAATTCTCATCTAGTAATGAATCTCTGCAGATTTCACACTTTTGCTAAACAAAAATCTCACAACATTGTTGTTCTTGCTTGGTGACTGTTGCAAGGATGCTACCAACTTGAACTGTTTCCCGCATTCCTATGTATGTTGTAGATATGCCAATGCCATCTATTGATAGCTCAAAATCACTGCCTCAACATACCTGATACACAATTATAGCAGTCATACATGCAATTTTTAATACAACTTTTCTAGTTTCCCATTGAACACTCTTGTATATCCAAATCTGTAGTATAACCAACAGAATTATATCTGGGGAGTACTATACTTTAGCTGTTTTGCTGACTATCGTTTATTAATTATAGTGGATTTAAACATATATGAAGTGAAGCACAAACCTGATACAATGGACTCCAAATTTTATGAACTTATACAAATCCCACAAGTCCACTCTATAGCTATCTCTCTTCTTATGGAATGGCATGTTTGAAACAAACTCTTTGAAAATCAAATTTAACTTTCCAAAAATAAAATTTTTATCTGAGATTCTTAATTATAAAAAAGAATTAAAATATCTTGATTTCACTCTAAATAAAAGATTAAACTGGGAACCACACATATCAGCAATTTAATTGCTAAAGGTAACTCATCTCTATCACATGAGCAGCAACTCAAAAATTGGGATTAAATTCCAACACAATTAAAACAATCTACAAAGATGTTATTCTTTCTAAACTGACTTTGCTAAGTTTGGAGCTCAATTGTGAAAGAATTAAAGTTGTCCTACATTTTTTCCAGCCCTCATCCCAGCATTTCATGAAAATTTGCTTAAAAATTTTCATGAAATGCTGGGGTGAGGTGTGGAAAAATGGAACATAACTTTTTTCCACAGTACAAAACATTATTAAAGCTGTGAAAAAGAAAAGTTCAGCGAAATTTTTCCAGATCATAATAACCTACCAAAGGGATTTTTCGTCCAAATATTCCATATATAATAATCTTGCCAAATTTTACCCCTTATGACCTACTTTAGAATTAAACTGCCAAATTAATAATTATTTATTAAATACACTAGTACTACTACTGTGTTACCATCTATTGGAAATAATTATTTTAAATTTAGTCTAAGATGGCACCATCTTATAATAATTATAGTTTAGTTATTAAATAACAGATGATGCCACTGTAGCATAATTAACAAATAATCGTTAATATGGTAGTTTAATTCCAAAGTAAATAACTAAGCATAAAATTTGCCTAATTAGGAATATTTGAATTTTTCCAGAAATTAATGATTTAAAATTACAGCTAGAAAAATGCTAGTCCTTCACCTTAAAATTAAACAATAGTTTATTTTTCAAATTATCTGTTGTTTTGTTCTAAAATATATTCAGAAATTTTATTTGTGCTGTGAACTTCACTAAGAAATTTAAGTTTGATTTTCAACATTAAATGAATGCCAGCTTCACAATATTTTGAGTTATATCTAAATATATTTATTACATTATGTTGTATTCATTTTCAATTGTAAAAATTTCCTTCTATATTATAAAATTCATTAAGAAATTCAAATTTGAAAATGGCAGTTAGTAAAATGCTAGCTTTCTCACATAGTATCTTCAATTATGTTAAATAATAATTTATTCATTTTTATATCTAATTTCAGTTTATTAATTGCATTGTTTTGTTGTAAAGTCACGTTCTTTGAAAAATAAAAAGATAACATTAAGTTCAGTAGCAGCAGTAGCAGAAAAAATATTTAATAGCATCATAAGAAGTATTTTTCACTACTACAAAATGTTTGAAATTTAAAAACATTTGTTTTTAGAACTTTTTAGAATGCTATATGAAACATTGAATTCTATTCCTTTATGGTTTTGTAAGCTGATAGTGGCTTTGTTATAGCCAAAAGTGTTTCTTGTTATGCTATTAACAAATGGCAATGCTTCAGTTTATTTCTAGTGGTCTAAAAAAGGTAGCAGTTCCTTTAACAATTCATTGTGACTATCTCATAGAAGCTCAGATTTGGAGGGGAGGTGATAAAAATTTAGTTAGAGCTAAGGATATAAAAAAAGAAGTTTATAAATTTCTGTGTTTTTTCTTGTTAGTGGAAATTAGTGTTCTTTTTATTTTAATTATATTGGAAAGTAGGTATTTGTTTTTGTTTCTTATTTCTTTGAGAAATTTTATGAAATTCTTCAGCTAAAGAATTACTATTTCCCAATTTAGCATTTCATATATATTTATTGTTTAATTTATGTTGAAACAATAATAATAGTATTTTTAGCAAAAATGTTATAGTCTGTGATCTTTGTAATATTTCTTGTAATGAGCACATTATAATGAACAACAGTTTGGTTTTATAAAGTATTATGCAATTTTTCTGTATTTATTATATTTATAAATACTTAGTAAATATATTTGGTTCAGCTTAGTATTACTTGCATTCAATTCATTTCACTAACACTTTATTGAAAAATATTATAATTAAATATAAAAAAAAATTTTTTAATTTCTGAACATATGAAAAATAAACACAAATTCATTTTATAGGTTATGTTTAATTCATAGAAAAAACAACCCACAGCCCAGCATTGTAATGAATGTGCCCAACAAAAAATTGTAAATTTCCTTAAAACATTGAGAATTTATGTACTTAATGAAGTTTTTATTATTTAAATACCTACCAACATTTCCTATTTCCATTTTCTAAAATATTTCTTATTTCAGTGATTAAAACTTCTTGATCTGCTCAATGATTTAAAAAAAAATTCTGAACAAAAAGAAGTCTAAGATTATTATGCTATGACATTTTTGCCTATTTGTCCTGGTGGATATCATATATTGTATATTATTTACTAACTTTTTTGCTTACAACTATTGTTAGAATTAGTATATTTTATGTGTGTCTCGAGACTATTTTTTTCTTCAAATGTGGCCCAAGGAAGCTAAAAGATTGGACACCCCTAATGTAAATGAAAATGAATTATTTTCAACATATATGCAGTTATATTGTTTGAAATAGAGAGAAAAAGACTAATGTATGACTAGCTCTTGCTGTATGTAATTTAAAACAACATAAAAAGCTCTTTAGGCAAGGCAAAAAACTTTTTAATCAACTATAACGTTTTCGAGCTAGATCATAGCCCATCCTCAGTACAAACGTTATCTAAATTAACTGATTTTTTAATCAACGTTTGTACTGAGGATGGGCTATGATCTAGCTCGAAAACGTTATAGTTGATTAAAAAGTTTTTTCCTTGCCTAAAGAGCTTTTTACGTCGTTTTTAAAGAGAGAGAAAGAAAAATACATCCTTGATTTATGACTACCTATACTTACAAAAGTGATGTCATTAGTAAATTGTTATTAGTCAATGCAATTCATATGTATATCCAAGTGAACCATACCAATGGATTGATGTATTAAAAGCATTCTTTTTATATTTGATTCTTGTTATTTTGTATTTTTTATGCTTATTACAATATTGTGCATTGTCCTAATAAAGATTAGTAATAGAAAATCCATAAATTTTGGGTATTTTCCTCTTTTGACTGTGCCAACTTATGATGGGAAGATTTGGTTCAAACCCTGCCATCATAAGTCAGAGAACTACTTGTGATCAAAAAATCTAGTTTAGTTGCACAGAGTAAATTTACATAAAATAAGATTTTAATACTGTTTATAAATCAAAATAATTTTAAACCAGCAGAAAATTTGCTTATAAGGGTAATAATTGAACTGACCTGATGTTGCATCATGAGCTACTTTCAGTACTGCATGAGCAACATAAATAATGTTTTAACTGAAAATCTGTTTCTTATTTTTTACATAATTAATTTCAAGCAAGATCTGAATATAGTTCTGTCAGTTAGGTGCATCGCATTGCAAATTACAACATTGCTGCTCCTAACTCTGACAGATATGAATGTAGTTTGTGATGCCATGTGCTCTCCACAGGCAGGTCAGTTTGACTGTTACTCTTATAAGTATCAATAGAAAAAATACTATAATTCTAGATAAATATTGAAACAAATAAATGTTTCAATATTTAATATTAATTAAAAAATATTAATTAAATATTAATATTTTTTTAATAAATATTAATTAAAAAAAACCTGAATTGCATATATTAATCAAAGTTGATGAAAAAGATAATATCCAGAATTTTACAAATGTATATATGTATTGCTAATATAATTATATGTACTAGCAAAAGCTTCCTGGCATTTCCTGGGCATAGTTTAAAAATATATATAGTATATTAAGAAAAACTTGAATATGATTATTTGCATGTTGATTTCTTCTACAGTTTCAGTCTTTCAGTTGTTCTTTAATACAATCCTCATAATTTCCAGAAAGTTCATGAACTTATGAGTCTATATATCTTTCTGCTCTTCAATTTAAAATAGATTAACTTGGAGGAATATTGAAATTCATAATGCTGTGATAGTATATTCTAAATTTATCAAAAATTGATCATTTTGCTGATTTTCATTGTATTGTTCCCAGGAAGAATTTTTTTAATTGGAAAATTAATTTATGCATTGATTTCATTTGTTATTTCAAATTTTATGTTTATTAAAATATTATATATCATCAGACTAATTAAATTAGAACTGGTAAAAATTATTTGTTCTTTCTGAATTTATTAAAGTATAAAAGATTTGAGATAATTTATCAATATTATATCACGATGATGCCATTGATATGCTTGTGACATCATCTCTTTGTCTTTGGATTTTGTAATGACATTCTGCATTCAAACAAAATTATTTTGCCATATAATTTATTAATTATAGTATTTGGAATCTATTGGCTTTTTGTATCCAATTTTAATATATTGTATATACTCATGTATAAATTGAGGCTTTTTTTGGATACATAAAATATTTTTCATTGTTATTAATTAAGACTATTTTAATCCATTTGCCAGTAATTAACAAATTCCTATTATGTTGGACTAAATTAAATTAAAACTAGCTAAAACAATGTTAATGAAAATAAAAATAATTGTAGTTTGAAATCTGTACTGAAAAAGTTAATGTATTCTATCAAAAAAGTTCAATGTAAGCAAAATCAAAACTTGCTAATGCTTTCACCTATTTTCTAGAAATCACATTGGATACATCATCCTAATGGTGTAGTGCCGTTAATGAAAATAAAAATAATTGTAGTTTGAAATCTGTACTGAAAAAATTAATGTATTCTATCAAAAAAGTTCAATGTAAGCAAAATCAAAACTTTCTTAATGCTTTCACCTATTTTCTAGAAATCACATTGGATACATCATCCTAATGGTGTAGTGTCAAGATGATGTAGCTTCAGAAAATTTTAAGATAATAAATAGTAATGAACTTTTGATAATTTACAAAAAAAAATTTATTTTTATTTTATTATTGTTAATAAATAACTGTTTTATTCAGGTTTTGTCTGTATTATCTAATATAATGTATAGCTACAGGATTATCTAGCAAATAGACTGAATTGTATTTATTTAATTAATTAATTTAAAAACAACAATATTAAAATAATAATAAAAATTTCATATTAGATTAACACAGAAAATTCTATTAGAATAATGCATCTTTTGTCATATTTTTCTGGGAAACTGTCCCAAGTTTTATTTTCCTTTAGATTCTATTCTGACTAGTTAAATATTTTAAAATGAGTGAATTAAACAAAAGTATAAACTGTATACAATCAACTTACAAAGTAAATTTTAAATTGTAAGTTGAAGTATGCAGAAGAAACTGATGATAGAATTGCTGTTCAGGATTTCTGCATCAATGAAAAGCAAGTTTGTGAATAGAGAAAAAAATAAAATGAAATTACAAAATAAGTCAAGAACAAAAAAAGCTACAAGAAGACACTATACTTTTTTCCTGAATTTATCATCATTGGCATTTCTTATTTCATCCACTGCTGGATATATATGCCTCCTTTTGTTTCCAGATATACCTATCTTGTACAAACTGCATCCACTGGGAACCAATTACTTATATCATCTCTCCCTCATTTGTATTGCTTGCCAGGATACCTTTTCTCTTGCCTTGGTTGTCACTCTGTAATTCTCTTTGCCCACTGGTTAAAGGTGTATGCTATGTGGCCTGCCAATGCCACTTACTGCTTCTAACTGTTACCAGTATGTCTTTCTACTTTTTGGTTTGTTCTCTTATCCATATGTTGGTCTTACAATCTCTTCCTCATGAATCCTAACATATACTACTACTAGTGTTTCTGGGCGAGAATTCCTTCCCGCCCATTCCTGGGAATTTTTTTTGTTTTCCCTATTCCCGAATCTCGACAAACTTTTCTCAGGAAATTGGGAAAATCGGCTCCTAGAACCCAGTAATCTCTACAATGGGAAATAAAAGTATTATTCACAATGTATCTTTTAGAAATTTTTCTTATTTATCGCTATCTAAAGTTACATTGTGTTACAATATTACATGCCACTAGAAATATACGCATGACACCCAAATCAAATAGCACATAACTAGCTAATTTTAGCTCTTGTAAATCAAGCATATTTGATCGAGGAGAATAGAAAACAGTTTGTGTTTATACAGAAAAATTATTTATTTTCACAACCCAAGCTTTGATTACAAAGTCATCTTCAGGTGAACTAACTAATGAAATCTAAGGTAGCTTTCATTAATATGACATTGTAGTCAAATCCTGGGCTGTGAAAATAAGCATTTCTCTGTGTAAACACAAACTATTTCTGTTTTCCATGATAAATAGTTTCCATAAAGTAACTGCTGATACTATCAACCACATTCGATCAGTTTGTTTGTGGCTGATGATTGTGATGTATGTTAATACATTGTGTGATATACAGGGCCGGCTCAAGGTACTGGCAACTCGGGCAGTTGCCCGGGGCGTGCCATGTGCTTAGGGGTGCCATCAAGGATCTTCCAAAAAAGAAAAAGTGAAAATAATATTTTTTCAATCTGACGTTTTTAAGATGGAAAAAAGCGAGTTCATCTATATATAGTATAAATTATGTTCATAAACACTAATAAATTACAGAGTGTCATGCCAAATTTATGGGTTGCATTAAGAATAATGCTTACAATACCTATTACTGTAGCCGTTGGTGAGAGAAGCTTTAGTTTACTAAAGCTTATAAAAACATACGGTCCTTCATTTCTCAAGACAATGAATTCTTTGGCAATTTTGTCTGTAGAAAATGATATTTCAACGAATATAAATATAGAAAGTGCCATGAAAAGATTTGTTGATCTAAAACAAAAAAAAATGTTTTTAGATAGGCTACTTGTTCATACTGTCCAAATATTGGTTGAGAAAAACATTATTATTGTTCATTGTTTGTTAAAAAACAAACCAGGTAATAAACTCATTTCTATATATTTAGTTTTTTCCTGAGAAAATTTTTATAATTATACTTAAAAATGGCGCTTAAGTTCAGCTTGCCCAGGGTGCCAGCAACCATAGAGCCGGCCCTGGTGATATACATAAAATCTCACTGTATACTATAAGTTTTGGTTAAATAAAGTTTGCATTAATTACATTGTTTATATTTGAGAAAAACCCGAAATGTAACAGAAATCTACTCAAAATGATATCGTAGTGACCCTTGTTTAGCTCTCAGGGCAAGATATGCACTAGTAATGAAATTCCAGTCTATCTCCATTTAGGAAATTTTATTTACTCATTTTTTTGCACCGACCTTTTATATATAGGAGTGTCTTGAAACCTCTGAAAGATGGCGCTGGGTCCACGAACCTCGTTTGCCCCAACTTCTCTATGACTTTTATTAATATTTACTGTTATAGCCATTATTACAAATAATCGACGAAAATTAAATAAAAAAGATTATTTCGGGAATTCTCGGGAAATACGATTTCTCGTTCTCGATTCTCAAAGGTTCCAAAATGTCGGAAATTTGGAAACACTAACTACTACTATAACTATATATGTTGTTAGCAGAGCCAGGTAAGTAAATGGATAGAATTCTAGAATACAAAAAAATATCTATGAAGCTCTCAAAAGCCTGAGAAACATTTCTCTTCTTAGAACAATGTAAAATTAATAAGGTGTTCCTGATGTCAATTCACAAATTGCAATTAACTATTAATTCCAGAAAGATACAATTGAATACTAAAAAGTATTCTTCCATTATGCCTTTATCGGATGCTAAAAGAATAATGTATAAGTTTAAACAAAAAAATGAAGTCATAGTTTTAACAAGGGAAGACAAAACCTAGAAAATAGTCATACTAAGACAAATGAAATATCATACAATGCTTGAAAAATATATTAACATATCAGGTGCAATAGAACTGTCTTCTGATCCAACAAATAAGCTGAAGACAAAGATAAAAAAGCTTGCAAGAAAATATCTCCTACAGTGGTTAACATTTAAGAAGACTCCTGATTCCACTTATTGTAGACTCATTGATGAAAAAAAACTTTTAGAAAGGCAAATATTAAAATCGCAACAAGAAGTAGAAATAGGAAATAAAAACTTAATAGATAGAAGAGCCAATATTCTTATTGGTAATCTTAGGTAGCAACATATTAAGAAATTTAAGTGGATATTTTATAAACAACTTCTGAGAAATAAACATAGTAAGTTCGAACTTGGCCAAGTTGCTTCTGTAGTAGGTGATATAAACATTCCGTAATATGCCGTAGATCTTTTGCATAAAGAGCCATCATATGCTTTAAGATGTGAACTAGTAGCTAGAAATGTAATTCCAGTAATGGAGAGATTGATAGAACCACTAGATGTATTACAGAACACACTAGTATAATAGTAAGGAAGTTGTGTTATGTATTACAGAAAGTGAGAATTTGATGGTAAGTGATTGAGTTATGTATTACAGAAAGCAAGAATTTGATGGTAAGTGATTGAGCAAACTAATGCTGAGAGGAATAAAAGTGATATAACATTGATTAGAAAAGAAAAAGTGTTAATAGTCATGACATTAGACTGGATTAAACATGAAGTCATAGTTTTAACAAGGGAAGACAAAACCTAGAAAATAGTCATACTAAGACAAATGAAATATCATACAATGCTTGAAAAATATATTAACATATCAGGTGCAATAGAACTGTCTTCTGATCCAACAAATAAGCTGAAGACAAAGATAAAAAAGCTTGCAAGAAAATATCTCCTACAGTGGTTAACATTTAAGAAGACTCCTGATTCCACTTATTGTAGACTCATTGGATATATTAAAAAGCATAAGAATCTGATAGCTATCTGTCCCATTGTCAAAAAATTTAGGACACCCACTTATAGATTTTGAACATGTCTTTTAAATGCTAAGAGATTATTCATATGCAATCATGTCTGCACAGTAATTTCTTGATAAGATTAAACAAATAACACCTACCCATGGAGACACCAAACAACTCAAATAATGTTTCTATGATCATCCCAACTTGGTCAACTGACCACCATAGTTACAAGTATGCGGCATTTCGATCATACTTTAGACCAGTGGTTCTTAACCTTTTCAAAGTCACAGAACGCTTTTGATTGTAAAGAAAATTTGCAGAACACTACATCAGTAAGATCATAAAACTAACAACAAAAATATGCATGAACATATATTTTACTGAAAATTACACATTACACATTAAATAACAGTAAAAAAACATATATTCTTAAGAAACGTAACTAACTCTTTTAGAAAAATGGAACATTTTTAAATTAAGTTTAATGCAATACCTGAGCTAATTGTCTTTTGCAGATTCATGCAGTGTCAGGTCTAATATGTGATACAGCTACCTTCATTTCTTCATCAATATTCCTATCTTTCACATTTAGGCTTTATGTTCATTAATGTTGAAAAGCTTAGCTCACACAAATATGATGTCAAAAACTGTACCAAAATCTTAAATGCTTTTGTGGGTAAGCTTGCTTCATAGTTTATTCAAAAATGCAAGTTGAATCTTGTCTACATTATAAAATGTGTACTGCACAGTATGCTAAGATCATTCAAGTAGGCCTAGCATTCATAATTTTGCGGAACACTTGTAAAACATTCAGAGAACATCAGTATTCTGGGGAACACCGGTTAAGAACCAGTACTTTAGACGCATAATAATACATTTTTCCTTGATCCAGGCTAAGAATGAAGAATTTAATAAGATCATAAAGGAAGGAAAGACCCATGGATATAAGTTTACAAAGGCAATTTATAATCTATATTATAATTAGTCAAACGTGGCTGGCTACAGTCCCTTTTTCGGACGAACCACTGTACCGATTTCTATAAATAGGGTATCGTTAGAAAGGTCTAATTTTCGGATGTCTGCGACAACAGATCTTTTTTTTATTTGGCCATGTTTTAGGGCCCTCGGGGCGGAATTTTTATTTTATGACAATAAATATCAATAGATGGCGTTAAGTGTCAAAGAAAGGGACAACAGATAACTTACCTGCATTACTATTATTGGATTTTTACAGAATTACTTAGCTAAAAGAATTATTACTGATTATGATACAGGATACTGTTCAGCTAACCTTTTCGCACCTTATTTAACCTTTTCATTGGATGTTTTATTTTAAAGGAAATTTTATGTTGAATTTGCAGTTAAGCTGTTCTATATCCATAATTACGATGGTGATATATTGCATATCTGAAATGAATATTGCTTATATTTTATCACACAAAGAAATTATAACCACTCATCATGCTGTAAACTTCCCCCTTCACGGAGGTGCAGCCCCACTCCATGGGGATCCCGGTGCCTGTGGGGAGATGAAACTGAGTGCAGCCCACCGGGGAGATGAAACTGGGCCCCAAGGGCCCGGGCCCGTTGGGGGTGGGCTCCACCTGACGGACTCCACGGGGACCCCGGTGCCTGTGGGGAGATGAAACTGAGTGCAGCCCACTGGGGAGATGAAACTGGGCCCCAAGGGCCCGGGCCCGTTGGGGGTGGGCTCCACCTGACGGGGACCTCTTGGTTCCTGGTGGGTACAGCCCCACCCCACGGGGCCCCTGTGGGGGTTTCATATCCCCACAGGCTGTGGGCCCACCGGGGAGATGAAACCGGGTCCCACGGGCCTGGGGCCCATTGGGGTGGGGCCCCGCGGGCCCACCCGTGGAGTGTGGTCGCCGGGGGTACAGTGCCCATGGGGTGCAACCTCCACGGGCCCCATGCAATTACTATTGAACTAATGCTTAATAAAATATATAGTAAATAAATTTGCAAGATAGAGCTATTATTATACGATATGCTGTTATATAAAGTATTATAAGATTAGATCTAATATGCTGTTATATAAAGTATTATAAGATTAGATCACAACAGTATATTTCTGCTCATTTATATGAGTAGGGCATTTCTAGTAAAATATTAAAAGCAGAAAATATCTATTATGATTAATAATCAGAGTAGGCATATGGAGCAAACCATCTACTTTCCAATAAGGCCAAAATGAACATACATCTAAATTTCTGCAATGCCATCAATAATTAGGCGAATACCTGCCATAAATAAGTTAGCAAAAACCAAAAGCTAAAACTAACATATAAAAGGAATGCTACCATTTTCCACCACTTACGAAATGACAAGAACTCTTATCCCCCAGATCAGTGTTTCCCAAAGTGGTCTATATCGACCCCCAGGGGTCGACGATGACCTGCAAGGGGTCCATATCAACGAAAAAAAAAAAATTTGAAGTTGATGAATTTGCAAAAATTCAATATTAGCCTAAGCAAGGGTCTATCCAAACCCGAAAAACATGGCAAGTAGTCTACGAGACAAAGAAGTTTGGAAACCACTGCCCCAGATAAAGAGCCAGAGTATATGTTCTGTCCATATACAATGAGGATCTTAATAGACGAAGTTTGGAAACCATTGCCCCAGATAAAGAGCCAGAGTATATGTTCTGTCCATATACAATGAGGATCTTAATAGACAGGAGGAATATATATGGATAACTACAGGTAGTTTGAAAGAAAGAATTCAAGAATACAAAACCGACATTAAAATGGCAATCTAAGAACATTGATAATGGAAAGGTCCTATGAACATAATGTACTGATCAAATGGGAAGACAGAAAAGTCGTAAAATCATGTAATAATTTAAAAGAAGGCTTCTTGGAATCATTGGAAATCATACAAAAGGGACAATATAAAACAGGGCTGTTCAAAAGGTGGCTTGCAAGGCTTTCATGATTTGTGATATAATATTACTTTTTAATGTTTTTTTCACTTTTATTTATTACTTTTTTTAAGAGATTAATAAAAAGAATCCTAAATTTGAATTCTATTTATTCAATTAATTTTTCTTAATTATTAGTAATTATTTAACGATCAACAAGCTATCATTGACATCACACTTTTATAAGTCTTTAAATCATGTCAATTTTAGTTTTAGCTATTTTAGTTTAAAGTTTTGAATTGTGACGGTATTTTAGTTATTTTTTTGTTTCTAATACTTACCATTTTAGTGATTATGTAACTGTTGTTGTAAGATTCTGTTTTAATTTTATTTTACATTTTAATTTAATTTTTATTTTACTACAAGTTGGTTTATATTGTTTCAATTTTGTGTTAAGATATATTGAATTTTTTGAAATTTCAAACAAAGATAAATTCTTCTATCAATGATATACCACTTAGAACTGAAAAAATTCAATTTAATGGAAGAAAATATTGTTTAAATTCTACTAAAATAAATATAACACACTATAAATTACTAGTTTTTAGAGCATTTTCATTGTAATTTAGTCAAAGAATACAATAGTATGAAAGTAAACAATGATCTGCTATCATAAATGGTCATGGCATGCTAATTCAATTTCCCATGAATCATTTCTCAAGAAATTTTTGTTCATTCTACTTTGCTACTCATTTTCTTGTACTCGGTATACAATTATTTATATTAAAGTAAAATAAATAAGCTTTAGATTAAAATGGTTTTAATGCATGAAAAATTGTTTATGGGCTTTTAATAGAAATTTTTTGATATAAATTCATAAATTTGTTAAAAATTTGGATGAAAATTCTGAAATATACACAAAATAAAAAGCCTATATAATAAGCAATCATTTTAACTCAAAATATAATAAATCCTATAAACAAATTAATATTTGTTAAGTGCAGATTACATGAAATTTTATAAACATTTCATACATTTAAAAATATTGAAATGTTTACTATTCCTTAGAAAAAAAATTATAAAAATCAAATTTTTGATATTAACCTCTTGGATGTTGACAATGTTTTGAAATTAAGTCTAATTAATATGCAAAAAAATATGAAAATTAAAATTGTGAAATCTCACTTAATTCTTATCAGTCTTTTGAAATTTTCAGTATTTATTGCATTTTTGTTCTCTTTCTAAAAATGTAAGCATTTTTTAGAATTTTATTTTTTCATAATTTTTTATTAAATATATGAGATTGATGAAAACATGATTTTTTTTATATGAAATTTTAGTCATCCAACAAAATAATTTATATTTTTAGATAGCAACAAGTCCTCTGAACAAAATGAGCCATAAATGAAAAACTTTGGCCAAAATTTTTAGAATTTATTTATAAAAAACAAAGAATTATGTAACTTCTGTTGAATGAAGTTATATCATATAATTATTAAAAAATTATATGAATTCATTGAAATATTGATATTTTTATTAATATTTCAAATTTATTAATAGTTCTTGCTTTATTTACACACTTTTTAGCAGTACTTTTTATAAATTTTTTTACTTATAAGAAAAAAAAACAATTCTAACATATATGAAAATAGCATCATCTGGTACATATATAGCAATAATATCTTTTGTTTCTCTAATTGGACTGCAATTGGTTTATTGTTGGTTAGAACCCAATGCCTCTTACCCACATATAAAGTAGGCTTGGCTGCAATTTCTTGGAAAATGAGTGGCTATTATAAAACAAGTGCCATGCTTTTTTAAATGACTTGAGAGAATTTATGTTTCTTTTTCATGATTTTTCTCCTAAATTCTAGTAAAATTAAAACAAAAAATGAACGATTAAGACATATTTTAGTTTGATTTTAATAGAATTAACCATTATTTTCTTTTTATATACAATATCTTTTAATTTTTAGCATTTTACAGCTCATTTTATGAAAAATTTGATTTTTTCTAAAAATTTCAAAAATATCATTTATCAGATCACATAATTGGTTAACTTTGATAAATTAGACTATAAAATAGACAGGACTGGATAAAAAAATTCCAAATTTTATCAACCCATTCAAATTTAAACAATGTTTGTTTACACATAATTTAAAAAGATATTTTACCAACTGAAAAAATTTAGGAACCACTGTCAGAAGGTTGTGTTTCCAATTAAAAAAAAAAACAAAAAACTGATTTGCAAAAGTTCAATTAATAAAATCAAGATTGAATTTTTTAAACTCATTTTTTATTGTTTTTTTATCATTTTTTTGTTCCACTTTCTTGATGTATATTGACATCAAAATATTTCAACAAATTAAAGGGTGAAATTTGCATTAAACTGAAACACACAATGACATGGAAACATGCACAGAAAACTAATATGAAAATTATGTGTGAAACTTGATGAATGGCATTTTAAACTGATCTGTATGATGTATGTTGATGGACAGCAAATTTCCAATAACTTGTATGTCATATGGAACTGGATATCAATATGATAAGCACATAAGTTGCATGGTAAAACAATTATTTACCATCTTGATGGATCCAGATTCAATTCAGAGCCCCATATCTCCAGTTTTCTGGAGAAATCTGGATTTAAGCTTGGCTCATTATTTAAAAATAATCCTACATAAGCATGAATCGATATAAATCAGGGATTTCCTGTATATATAAAATAACCAAAATTTGTAAAGAGATTCTTGTTATAACAAAATTATTTGTGTGGAGAGTGCGGAGAGTATGAAGCTCGCGGACCAGAGACGAACCGACAGGTTTCTGGTCTTACAGTGATAGTGGATGGCACGTGGTAGATAAGAATGAGTAACGAGGTCATCCTTATCTTGTTAAATAAAAGGAGCAGTTGAATTCTTAACTTAACGTTGAGAATTCAACTGCTTCTTTTATTTAACAAGAGAGACTTCTAAGTTCATTTTATAATTAAGAGTCCTTGATAGAGAAGATTCTTAATTATAAAATGTACTTAGAAGTCAAAATGTAATTAAGAGTCCTTGACTGAGAGGTACCTGAAATAATTCTTCGTGTCGATGAAGTTGGAATATTCGTATTCTGGTCACTTGAAACAGAAGTCAAGGCAGCTGTAGTGGTAAAAAAAGAAGTCTTTAGTCCAAACACACACACAGTCTTTAGTCTCTTTGGATTAAAATTCAGTGAATCCATAGAGAATCACAAATAGATCGTAAGCTGGGAGAAAAAGGTGAACATCATTTTTCAACAGATTGTTGAAACAAAAACACTGCAATAACATTAAGTGGGTTCGGTGGAAATTCCGATCCTAACACAAATGATTATTGGAGTTTCCCCAAAGTACGCTAAAGATGACAAGCGGAGAGGACCAACGAGGAGGAAATCAGAGGACTTAGTAGAGCAAGCCCAGATTGAGGCTGGTGCTAGCTCTTAGTACGGTGATCTCTTCTTTCACCTTTCCCAGGGAGAGATAAGATGTTTATTTTGAAAGAAACTTTGACACATTAGGTGTTAGTTTCTTTCTTATTGATCTGACACATGCATATAGACTTACATTGGGATTTACTGTTATTGGAGACAAAAGTCCATGAGTTGGTTGAAATACCATACGACATGTCATCATATATCTTCATATTTACTTTAACAGTATCTCTCCCTTCTTTGGAATTTCCTCGACTTTGTTTCCGTTCAGGGGCAATTTCCTGGCCCTCATATTTGTATATATATATATATACAGGTAGTCCTTGACTTATGACCATTTATACTTATAACGGCAATATCATTCAACATCCGCTTTATTCTCAATGCCCTCAACACTTTGTAAATGCAATTGACAAAGAGTTTGAGTCTTTCAGCAATTAGCAATAATCTTGTAATTTTGTGTTTGTTAAATTTATTACAATAAAGTGGAATGCAATAATAAATACTGGTAGAAAATAATTTATAAATTTTAAACACTACCAATTTATTAGTTCTCCAACTTATGATGGTACAGTTTGAACTGAACAATGCCATAAGTCAAAGACTACCTGTATTTGTTTTATTCTAAAATATTGATATTTCCTAAAAGCTTCATAAAATATAAAATTTTACTCTAGGAACACTTTTATGAAATTTGAAATACCTTCTAAATCTGTTCCACCTTCATCATCCATACTTTCATTTTGGTCAGTTTCCTCACTATCAGTCATTGTATTGGCATTTCTAGATATTCTTCTGGCATATAAATCTCTTACAGTTTTTCTTCTTTGCCTCTTCACTCTACTGTACATATCATCAAATTCCTGAAACAGAAAATAAAATTATTATTAAAAAATATCTTAAAAAACAAGTTTTTGGGGATTTACGGAGCATCATTCTTTGGAAGTTACTTTAAAATTATAATATTAATAATTTAATTTGATATAATAAATACTCACAATATCTGGACTAGATAGGCCTAATTTTCTTAATTCATAGCTTCTTCTTGTTTCAATACCTTTTGAAGAAATTTTTTCAACATCTCTATTTATTTTTTTATTTGTTGAAAATAGATTATCAAATTTAGCTAAATCTGGAATGCTAGAAGCTAAGAGCCAAGTCTGATTTAAATTATCATAAATAAGTTTTCTTTGTCTAGGACTTCTTCGTACACAGGGAGCTTTAGCATTTTTCAAATTCCCATTCATATATAAATGACTATTACAAGAATGTGAAGAACTTGATTGTATTTTTTGATCAGTTTTCTGCAATTGATGATCACTGTCATCTCCTAAATGCACATGCTGTCTTGTTGCAAGACGAGTAATTGTTGATGAGACTGAAATAATTTTAGAACTTTTTAAGATATTATGGAATAATTAATTCTGAAGAAAATAATTATTTTTATTATAAATCTTTTTATTAAAAATACTATTAAAATATCTAAATTAACTTCAAATTATAAGAAAAATAAAATTTTGATCACAGAAAAGGAATTTTTAATATTCATTCTATTTATATATAAGGAGATTAGAAAATAACTTATTAGTATGTGCCTATATTACTATAATATTTATATAGATGCAAAGTTATTTTCTGAACATCCTGTATTAAATGGAATTACAAGGTTCTATTATTTTCTTGATGAATTTTCTTATTTATCAAGGAATTTGTTTTTAGAAAAATCAATTAAAGTAAATTTTTATATAGGAAACTCAATTTACGATTGCCCTACATTCATAGCCATTATTTTCATGCAATAGTCTCTAAAAATCTCATATTTACAATTACATAGAATACAGAATCATACTACCATTTAACATACCATACTAAGTACATTACCATACTAAGTATCATTTCAAAATAGAAAATACATAGAATCAAAGTCATTAGCTTTCAATTATTGTTTGAATTAAATGCATCCTCTCTCTTGTACTTTTATTTTATAGAATTTATTGTAAATTTTTGAATTAATTCTATATTTTTATGCTTTCTTATTATTTTTATAATTACCTGTATTTCGCTTTCCATATTTAGATAATTTTTCATCATTTGGTGTTAAATCTCTCTGACGTCTTTTCCTTGGAAGTCTGTATTCTGTATCATCTGAATCCGAAATCTGAGAAATCTATATAAATCAAAAATTTATTAATATTAAAAAATATTTAAGCAAGTAACAATATTTATGATAAAATGGAATATATTAAGCTTATTAAAAAAGTTATTTTTGATTCTAAGCTCATTCTCTAAAAGAAAATTCAATATGAATATTAATGACTTATATTTATGATTTTAATGAAAAATAAATATTATAACAGAATTATCATAGTTACTCAATTGAATATGCACATTAGAAATATAAAAAGAATCTTAAATAGAAATACAAGCAATACTCAAATTAAAATTATCTAAACTTTCTATATTTACAATCATTATATTCATATGAGATAGTCCTTAACACTATTCATTTCATATTTATAGTGGTATATCAGCATTTGCCCAAATTTCAAATTTTGTTAAAATATTAATTGCATATTAAATTAGTAAAATTATATAATTAAATCAAAATTTACGAAAAAATTAGAAAAATATTCCAATTCTAAATTATATTTGGAAACAGCTGGATTCAGATAAGTATGATTCAAACTGGAAACAAGCATGTGAGAATCAAGAAAATGATAATCAGGAAAGTGGAATCCTGAAAAATAGGAATTGGTCAATAAAGATATGAGATAGTGAAAATCAAACAAACAAGAATCAGGAAAGTGATATGCATACAAATATAGCTTAACCTCTACACTCTACAATTCGCATATGCCACAAATTATCTCTCTTTCCAAAATGGGAAATGCACAATGTTAGTGTGAGGTGCAGAAAACCCCGATGAATTTGAAATTTAAAATGAAAATTAGAAAAATTAATTAAAAGAGCAAATTATTCATAACACATGAGGAACTTCTCACATTTGGTAGTCCCGTCTTTGAACGGTGAGAACTTCCATGTTTAAAGTTTGTCATAAAATCAAGGAGTTCCGTGTCTGACAGACAGATCTCAACAAACAGAGAGATCAATTTTAAAAGGGTATAGGAGAAACAAGACAGCAAAAATGTAGCACCAAGATGGGAAAACAAAATTCATCTCGTCAAGGACAGCTGATGGAAATGGAGACGATAGACGATGGCTCGAACAGCAGTGGACATTTGTGAAAAGACAATGAACTATGTGAACTTTCGAACTATAGTGTTAAGTGCTAAAATAGGATAATAGGCAATATGAAGTAGGATTGTACAATCTCTCTCCCAGGTATGTGTGTAGAGTTGGTTAATTGATTGATTAATTGATTGGTTGCAGAACTTTCTCTCTCAAAATGTTTAGATATTAATTTTAAGAATCACTTTTTTATCATTTGTATTGCTTCAGCTTATGCTTTGTTGTTAATCGCTTGATGTTATGTTTAGTTTTAATAAATACTTTGCTTTGTTAAACTTTACAGTTAGTTTGAGTCAATCCTTAATCCTGGATCCATGCATTGCTTACCTACTCGACCTTATTCGGAATTCTCAGCCTAGTTCTTTTTATCATTTGTACTGGAGCATCACGAATTTAAACTGTTCCTGGTGTCAGGACCTGACTTTTATATTGGCCAAACCCGTTGCAGATTCTTACATTAGTCAGATTCATTACTTTTCAGCTCCATTTGTACAATATACATCTTTATTATTATTTTTTAATTTACAATTATTTTTATTTTTAATTTTCTATTCAATATGTTTAGGAAAAAGAAAAGTGATGTACAAAATGGAAAATCATAAACTGAACTTATGCACAATATAGAAGATCCTCAACTTATAACAATAAGTTATCTATGAAGGAAATTGCCATCATTAATAATTTTGCAACTATGATAGTTATAATAATATATAATGCTTCTTCAGTTATTTGTTTCATTTCATTCAAGAAAGTTTCCTGAAATGTCTGCAATAAAATTTCTATACTTTAAAGAAACTCATCTTAAAAAAAAAAAAAAAAAAGGGGGGGGCATTTTTTTTAATTTACAATTAATTATTTTTATTTTTAATTTTCTATTCAATATGTTTAGGAAAAAGAAAAGTGATGTACAAAATGGAAAATCATAAACTGAACTTATGCACAATATAGAAGATCCTCAACTTATAACAATAAGTTATCTATGAAGGAAATTGCCATCATTAATAATTTTGCAACTATGATAGTTATAATAATATATAATGCTTCTTCAGTTATTTGTTTCATTTCATTCAAGAAAGTTTCCTGAAATGTCTGCAATAAAATTTCTATACTTTAAAGAAACTCATCTTAAAAAAAAAAAAAAAAAAGGGGGGGGCATTTGCACAAAATTCTCTGAGTATTTCACGAAAAAAACCTTAAATGTTCCATATCTTTAATATCCATATCTCATAAAAGTAATAAAAAATGAAACACACTATAATATCAACAGCAAATATAATATCAGGACCACTTTCTGCTTCCTCGTATCCTATTATTTGAATTTCTAAACAAGTTAAATTTTATCAATTAAATAAAGCTAAAATTTAATATATAAAATTTAATTTTCCATTATAACTGCATCCAATTTTAATGAATAGTTTTTTATATTTATTTTTGCTATTAATTTTTATATGCAAATGTAAATATTATTGTATTTTTGTGTCTTTATCTGATATTTATTACCTGTATAAAATGCTAGCAAGAATGAAATATATGTTTTCCTTATTTTAATGAATAATTAGTATTTATTCAACATTACTGTTTTATATTTCTTTTTAAAAAACTTTTTTGATTATTCTGAGTTTTAGTGATTAAGAATCTAACTTCCATTTATGGTATTGAGTATTGAATTTATGGAAAATCATGTTCTAAGTTATAATGGATTCAAATTATAATCAAAAATTACAAATATAGGTAATTTTCATCTTATGATTATGCATACTTACAATGATAATGTAATTAGTAAATTCTGTGATTGACAATGGGTTTTAGGCCCTAATCCAATGGTCTTTTTTGTTTGTGGTTTTTGTAGTTTAGTAAAAAGATAATATAGTGTCTTAATAAGTATTAGTAATAAGAAATCCATAAATTCTGGGAGTTACAACTTATGAGTTACAAGGACTAATTATAGATTCCCACCTTTTAAATCAGGAAGCCTTATATAATATGTTCAATACTATATGTTCAAGAATTTAAAAAACTATTTTTTTGTAAATGCTAGTCTATATAAGTAGATAAAACTTATGTGGATAACCAAAAATGTTTTTGAATAAACAATTTTTCTTACTTATTTGGCTTACTGTTTTACTTTTTATTCATTATAGATCAGCATTTAACCTGATAGCATTTTTGGCTTCTTTTAATTATTATTAGCCATAATTCAAATAAAGAGAAAATAGCCAAATTAAGCATAATATTAATTTTAATGAATCCTTAAAATTCAAAATAAAAATAGTTTTATCATTACTATGCAAAATTATTGCATAATGCTGAGAGTGAATGAGACATCTCAAAAGAGGTGTGCATTTATATAAGTGAGAAATGGCAATATAATCTGAGAAGGGAGATAATATGAATGTAGTGAAATGGTATGGATATAGTAATGATGAATGAGAAAACAATAAAATGTGTAGATAGCTGAATAATGTGAGTGAGAATGAAGATGAGAAAACAGCATTTTTGATTGGTGTATATATCCTATAGATGGTATAAAAGAAGATCAGGAAGACAAATTCTATTGTGAAGTGAATGACAAGCTAAATGACTGTTGTGGTAATAAGTGAATTATTGTGGCAGATGATTTGATTAGATGTTGGTGTTGAAAGCTAAGTTAGAAAGTATGGTTAGTGAAGATTTAATCCTTACCTATCCTATTATTATTTTAAGTATTATGTTTAGTTTTAAGGATTAACTTGCATTTCATGTTCTATGTCTTGGAAGTTTGAAAGTACGAGTTATAGAAAAGAAATTCAAACTTCCCAACTCGATACATGACATCATCTGTTCTAAATTAATATCACTAATCAGATTTAAGAATTGAAAAATGATTTCTTGCCAATGATTTATAATCAGAAAATAAGTATTGTCAATTGTAAAAAAGATGGTATGATTTGATTTGATTTATCTGTAAACTAGAAACAGAAGTCGCTGCACAACTATATGCAGCGACTTCAGCGATAAATTAATTACATGATTTGATTTGATTTATCTATAAACTAGAAACAGAAGTCGCTGCACAACTATATGCAGCGACTTCAGCGATAAATTAATTAATAACAGGACTTGTAAAAGTTCTTACTAAAAAAAAGATGTTTGCCTCTAGACCAGTGAGGTATAGTTTGGCTTTTAAATGAACCATTCTCAATTCTTCTTTTGTAATGTCAACAACTGATTGTTTTCTGTATCAGAATGTGGACGTATTAGATTAAGTTATTCTTTAAGGTTAATATTAAAAACAAATGCAATGAGCAGGATAATCAATAAATATAGACTTTAGATTTTTCTTTTTTAACTAAAAATAAATTTATTATAGCACTTTTGACCCTCTGGGGCCTCTTCAGTAAATCATAAAAACATTAAAACATCATTTGATTAAGCATCATTTAGCACTCTTACGCAGTTTTGGGTTAAACCATATACTTTATTTCAAAGTTCTGAAACTCAGCTGTCAGAAAGTAATATCAACATTTGGTAGTATGTATTTGTGTGAAAGTGCATTTTCTAACATGAAGTTAGTTAAGAATCGATTCAGAACCTGCTCATAACAAATCACATGTGTTAACTGCTTTGTTTGATGAATGTTTTCCTAACTTTAGTGATTTTGGTCAGAAAGTAATATCAACATTTGGTAGTACTTATTTGTGTGAAAGTGCATTTTCTAACATGAAGTTAGTTAAGAATCGATTCAGAACCTGCCTTGGAGCTTCTTTGCTTTTACATATTTTGCAGATAGCTACAACAGGAATAGATGTAAATTTCCATTCCTTGTAAATGCTACTGCCATCCTCATTTATTACACTGAATAGGTACATACATACTTTTTTAATACTTTTTAAGTGTTTATATTTTAAACTTTTTTGTTAATATGTTTATTGGATGCAATCTGGTAAATATAATTTTGAAATAAGATTTGGTAATCTGGAAATAAAATTGGTTTCCAAAAAACGTTATATTTATGCGTTCCATTTGTTGAGACAATAGCTTATCAAATACTAAAGCCCTTCCTCCTTTTTTGTAACTGCGACCCTCCATATCTCTAGTAAACATGGCTATGGTCCTCGGGTTCATTATAATTGGACAGCACTGATATAAAACATCATTAATGGACAGACATCATTTCCATCCCATGTGTCATCCGTGCTGTGATTAAACTGCAAAATCACAATATTCAAAATTATTAATAATTCTAAGCATCACTAATGGTTTCATAACTTTGTAAGATTTCAAAGTCCAACCTGGGTAGGTCTTTTATACTTTCAGAAAATAACTTTTGAAAATAAATTACAATACAGATATATCTAACACAAACATGACAAAACCACAATCAGACTTTCACAGTTGTTAAAGTAATGAACAAGTGTTAGGAATAAATGGCAAAAATATATTAGTAACTAATAATTAAGAAATTATATAAATTCAAAACAAGTAAAGTTAAATAATAAAAAATAATTTATTGAATCCAAATACAAAAGTGTTAGCAAAAGCTTTATTTAAATAATAAAAAAGCACAGAACAAGTTAGTGATAAAACTTGTTTAATGATTAATTTAAAGAACTAAAACAACAATAAATTTATTAATTCAAATAACAATTAACTTTAAAGACTATTAAGATTCAAAATACACTGCTCCATATTTAAACAATATCGAAAATGAGGGCAAGGGGCAGAATAATTGATAAATACAGACTTTAGATTTTTTTAATGTATTAGAATACGTTAAAAATATATATATATAACATAGTTTAATAAAAATAACATAGTTTTAGAATACATTATATGTATAGTATGAATGTATAGTTTTAGAATACTTTTTTTTTTTTAGTGTATTCTAAAACTATGTTTTAATGTTACAACAAGATTCAAAAACTGCTAAACCCTTCAATATCATTTGATTAAGCATCATTCAGCACTCTTATGCAGTTTTGGGTTAAACCATATACTTTATTTCAAAGTTCTGAAACTCAGCACTAAGGTTTTCGATGCTTTAACGCACCCTCTTCAGGTACACACTTTTACAATTATTAAGTTAAAAACATAACTATAACTTAACGATTTTAGAACACACAAAGAATATAAAGCTCAGAACAGAATACCATTATCGAATTATTCAAATATAGTTCTAATTTTAAAAAACGTCATAACTAACACATAGCATAATAGCAGGTTATTTTACAAAAATAATAATCTTCCACTACACAATCCTTAAAAAACCTTTAAGCCAGTCCATATCATATTAATACAGTTTATCTTTGTATTACACTGTAACCTCCTCTCTATCCGCTCCCGTCGTTTACTCCTATCTTTATCCATTTCTGAAGCTAGTGCATATTTCCAAGCTGGTGGTAACTCCCATGATGCCCTGTCATTAATCAGTCTCTGCGTTACTTTACGTCTTTCAATCTCAATAGATCCTGGTATCGTTGGCTGTGTTCCGGGCGTTACCGCTGCAATCCTCTTCACTTTTTGCCACCCTATTTCTAAATCTCTGCAGTATGCTTCCGTTGCTAACGATGTACTAAGTTTAGCCTTTAATATGTCTTTCTTATGCTCTTCCAATCTGGTGGATATCTTTCGTTCTGTCACTCCTATATACTCTAATCCTCATCTGTTTGTAAATCTTTCACTGGAATGCTATATACTCCATTACGCTCACTCTGCAGTATTGGTTCTTTATCATTACGTAACCTGTTAAAAATTGTTGGTGGCCTTCTTGGGGCAATACACTGACCATCTTTTCTAGCTATTCTTCTAATCATACTTGTATCGCGTTACTTTACGTCTTTCAATCTCAATAGATCCTGGTATTGTTGGCTGTGTTATTCAGGGGTTACCGCTGCAATCCTCCTCACTTTTTGCCACCCTATTTCTAAATCTCTGCAGTATGCTTCCGTTGCTAACGATGTACTAAGTTTAGCCTTTAATATGTCTTTCTTATGCTCTTCCAGTCTGGTGGCTATCTTTCGTTCTGTCACTCCTATATATTCTAACTCCACATCTGTTTGTAAATCTTTCACTGGAATGCTATATACTCGATTACGCTCACTCTTTATCATTATGTAACCTGTTAAAAATTGCTGGTGCCCTTCTTGGGGCAATACACTGACAATCTTTTCTAGCTATTCTTCTAATCATACTTGTATTTCTTAAATTAGAGGCCACTGGCAAATACTTTCTCTCCTCCAAAAAATTATTCCTTACTGTCTCAGTATTACTTCGCAATTCTAGAGGAAACTCGGAGAAAAGTATTGCGAAGTAATACTGAGACAGTAAGGAATAATTTTTTGGAGGAGAGAAAG